>LPNX010223785.1:70259-241947 GCA_001517045.1 Pseudotsuga menziesii
GTCAAGGCAATTGCAGAATGGATGACAAAGGTTTAATCCTTGAACAATGAACACGACACAAAAAGTGAATTAAGCAGCTTTTGACATGAAAGAACCAAATACACAAATATGCAATGTAGGAGACATTGACATATTCCCCATATAATTGGAAACGAGACCAATTGGAGGAGTAAGAATCTCTGAATCGGGATAAGATAAAAAACTAGGACCCAACTGTTTATAGACTCAAAATTGGTGCTTTGTTCAAGGAAACAAGATTTGCTTCCATGATGTAAAAAACATGTGAATGAACTTCCCTTCGCCTCTTTCTTGTAAAGGTTTAACGAGTCCAAGAAAAAAAAAATTGAGACCATCTTCATTTTTGGTAAGCTCGAAGAAAAGACAGAAGAATGCTTGATAAAGCACCGATTCGTGGATTTTAAGAGCCCAAACTAGTACACGCTCGACAATGTTTTCATAGTTTAGAGAGTCTGAAAACTCCAAAGAAGACTCCAAGGGGGGTCCTTTTTCATCCAATTTAGTCTCCCGAGGCCGGAAAAGTATAAAACAAACCCCAAAAGAACTCTCTTAGCTTCCGAAAAAGTAAGGCACACCTTTTTCGTATTTAGTCAGGAAGGTCTGAAAAAGGTTAAATTACCACCTACCCAACACTCCTTCAAAAGTAGCATATAGCCTGATTTTTATGAGTGTGAAGGAAGGAAAGATCACTCGAAAAGATCCATTTGATTACGAGAAATGGGGCTTTTAACAATAAAATTGATGCTTTGTTCTGTAGGGTTTAATGAGCATGACAAAGACATAAATTACACTTGGAATCTTTTTCATGTTTAGGTCCAGAGCATGAAAAAGAGAAAAGTAAGCTCATACCGGGGGTTCGTTTTCCATAAATTTAGTTCGTTTTCCGGGGGTTTGTATAGGATGACTCACCTGGTCAACTGTTAGGACCAAGTCCTGAGAAGGTAAGCATGAAAACAGAGGCTTCTTCTCAGTAGCAATTGAATGCAAAGGACATGAGGCCACATAGCTCACCTGTGATGGGGTAATGTCTATAGAAACACTGGGAATCAATAAAGGAAGGACTTGGTCTCTAGTTGGGTCAGGAGACAGATCAAGAAAATCCAATTGATCAATAGTGAAAATTTCTTTGCCATTATTAAAGTACATCACATGAAATAATGTTAACACCATGGCTTGCATGGCATAGACATAATCACGTCCAAGGAGCATATTGAATTCCAAGGGGTCTTCTATCACCATGAAGTCAACTAAGACAGTCTTCCCACCCAAAGTAATGGGTGTTTGAGAAATAATTCCCAAGGCTATACAAGTTCTTCTATCAAAATCCAATAACTGGCTAGAAGTTGACACAAGGCTGGGAGATCCCATGCCTCACCAAGCACGAGCAGACAAAATACTAACTGAGTTTCCTTCATCAACAATACAACGAGCAATTGTGTATGATTCAACTTTGAACTTTATCTGGAAAGGTGCATTAGAAGGAAGGCGCGGCTCAACTAGGATATCCCAATCAAAGAAAGCAATTTGAGAGCTTGGTGGGGGTTGATACAAAACGAGTTCAGTGCCCCCTTGTTCAGTAAGTTCTGAACTAGTAGTGAATAAAATGTGACTAGTAGACAATTCACTCTCCAAAAGAAGAGTGGGATTGATCGACAATGGAACCGATTCAACCGCTTCATGAAAGTCACTCTCCGAAGGGAGAGTGGGATTGACCAAAACTGAGGTTGGTTCAATCACATCAGGATCAATCTCTGAAATAAGAGTGGGATCAACCAAAGATGAGATTGGTTCGACCACTTGATCAACCAAAGGTTGAGTAGGTTGTTGAGAAACTATAGGTTGTTCAGGAGAAGGAAATTCTTGAGTCTTGGACCACACTCTTCGCACCTCTGCCATAGCAGGGCACTGGTGAGTAAGATTATCTCCCTCACATAGGTTACAAGGGAACTTAAGTTTGCACTTTGAACGACCAGTTTTCTCAATAGTGTTAACATGACTAGCAGTGGTTGACTATTTTCTCTTAGCATGACCTACATAAGCTGAGAGTTTTCCCCCAGCATGACCACCAGAGGCTGGGTGACTGGGTCCAACCTGACTAAGAGAGGCTGGTTGTTGAAAAACTTCAGAATTTTAAAAAACAAGACGACCATGAAACCAAACTCTTCACACCTCCATGATAGAAGGGAATTTATAAGTAAGGTGGTCTCCCTCACAAATCTTATAAGGAAACTTGGGCTTGTGTTTTGAACGGGTAGTATTTTCAACAGTGTCAACATGAATCGCAGTGGTTGACAGATTGTCTTCAGCATGAACTACAGAGGCTGAGAGACTGCCCCTAGCATGACCTACAGAGGCCGAGAGACTGGGTCCAACATGACCTAAAGAGGTTGGATGGGCACCACCAACATGAACAACAGAGGCTGAATGGTTAGGATCAACATGCTTTGCAGCAGTTGAGTGTGTGCCCCCAGCATGAACTTCAGAGGCTAGGTGGATGGATCCAACATGACTTATAGAGGTTGGATGGGGAGGTTCAACTTGAACAACAGAGGTTGAACGAGTGCTCTTAGCATGAACTACAGAGGTTGAGGGACTGGATCCAACGTGACCTAGAAAGGTTGGAAGAATCCCACCAGCATGATCAACATAGGCTGGATGGTGAAGATCAACTTGACTTGTAGAGGTTGAGTGCTTAGATCCAACATGACCTGTAGAGGTTGGATAGGTTCCCCCAGTATGAATTACAAAGGCTAGGTGGTGAGGTTCAACTTGACCTACAGAGGTTGAACTGGTGCCCCCTTGCTTATGTGCCTTCTTCCTATTCCTTCTTCTTTTAATCCTTTTAGATTGTCAGTTACTAGTATCAGTACTTTCACCGCATGAGGTAGAAGGAGGAGGATAATCAACTACAGGTGAAGGGGAAGCAGTGTTTTGATGACCTTGATATAAGGAGCTTACTTGAGAAGCATCAGGAGCATTCAGGATAGTTGGAGTGGAAAACAACCACAATAGTATCCCTAGGGTGAATCTAGGTAGATTCAAGGTGGCCATCAAAGGTACACCAACATTCCCTGTGAGAGGAATAGTACAAGGAGTTCCCAGCATGGGGATCTCTTGGTTCATATTCAAAGGGGTGCTAGCCATAGCTTCAAAAAAGGAGACAAAGTTTGAGGTCAACAAGCAACCAAAAGTACAAAGCACACACTTGAAGGCAAACTAAGTACAGACAAACCATAGAGCACTCACTGAAATTCCTAAAGCCAAACAGACAAACAGGTATAATATATGCTTTCCAGAAGAAAGTTGATAGACAGTTACTTGGAATCCCTATAGATGTTCTTAGGCACAAGCGGAGGAATCACCCACCGCCCTCCCACACCTTCTACTGGGGTTACCTTCCAAGTCCGTCCAAGGTCAACTAGAAATAGCCTTTCGGTGTACCTGTGTGTGAGCCCTAGATGTCAAAGAGACTAAAGGCTACGTTAACTATATTGAAATTCTTGGGGAACAGTTGCAATCCTAGTTCGTACGCATGGGTAGGGTAGCAAATCTCGAAATCCTGTCTAAGACACAATCGCCAGATGCGCAAAAAAATTGGTCTACGCTTTGACAAGGAATCAGAGGGTTATCTCCTCAGTCCAAGCCTCCACATAGCCTCATGCTTAACTCCTATTTGAGAGGATATTCCCAGATACAATCAACATAGAAGAGGATTTACCTAGTGATTTCCCAACTACGTCTGAATTTAAACACTTGTGGGGAGTTTAAAATCCCTATCCCACAAGTCTAGCCTAAGCTAATTGGTGTATGACCCTATAAAATAAAACTTACTAATAATTTTATAAATTATATTGTTTATTTGAAAAGGTTGTTTTTAGTCAGAGGGTAAATGGCATGAAACTTATGTGGTATTTTGACTCAAAGTTGAAACAAAATGACTAAACAAAGACAAATGAAATGCAAAAAGCAAAAACTATTCTCTTTCTTTTTCAAATAGAAACTTGAAAGCCATAAAAGAACAAATTCTTTTTATTTTTTCAAAAATAATGATATGCAGTGCATTAAAGACAAAACTCTAATCTACATGCATATCAAACAAGTATATGTTCTTTTTATTTTTCTTTTATAAATGCAAAAGAAAAACTACCTACAAACAAAAGTATGCAGATGACAAGAACAAAGCAAAAGGAACTCTGCTATACAACCACCCAAAAGACTCTAGAGTGCCCTAAAGTCAGTATAAACCTTACTTGGAAGGAAGGCTTGCATAAAAGACAAGTCAACTATTTTGGCATGGTGAAGTGAACCAACAAAATAACAAGGAACCAAACACCAACAAGCTTATGAACTTAGACAAAGATCACTAACAGAGGCTGACCAAAAATATAAGCCAAAAATCATGCCAAGCAAAGGAGGTGGGGGGAAAGAGCAAAGAGAAAACCCTAATGCTATAAAATGGCTTACCACATAGATAAAGAACAACAAATAAGGATGAAACTAACTCCCTGGAGTCATGCACCTATAGAGGACACCAAAAGACCTACCAAACAGCCCACAACAGCAGAAAAATCCACAAAAATGAGGAAAAAACACTGTTTTAGGGGCACACGCGGGTTGTACTACTGATAGGTCGCATTCCATACACAGGTTGATAGTACAGCAAGTCATGTGTTCAAGCATACATGGGTTGTATTATTGACAAGTCTCATATCGTACGCGGGTTGACAGTATAGAAAGTCATGTGTACCAAACCAGACATGTGACTGTTCAGTCTGAAACTCGCGTATGGTGGAAAAAATACCAAAAAAAGTCAAAAACTACCTTAGGAAGGCAGGGGAGGTTTTCTATCAGAGTAAGAAGTTCTTCCTAAGTGGAAAGAAGGACCTAAAACCAATTCAAAATACTAAAAGAAAGACAGAGAAACCCCAAATAGACAAGGCTCTCCCCAGTGGAGTCGTCAGTTCTGTTGTAAAGGAAAGTTTCCTATGGCTAGGGTTTAAGAGGCCATCAACATACTGGGGTTGAAAGGTGGATGCATATAGTTCTGTAAGTATATATAAGCAAGATTTAGAGATTAGAATGGTTCATACCTTAGCCAAAGGAAGCTTGATCCAAGCAGCCCTTCAATCCTCTTCTTGCTCCTCTTGCTCCAAGAGACCTGCAAAATGAATTATACCTTCCTCAAACCATTATGACCACATATAAAGCAATGATAATCAAACAAACATGAAATAATGATCTGACTAACATCATCATATGATCATAAACACACAATCATACATTGAACAATGATTTGGGAAGAAGAAGGACATCACATCTTTATTAATCTTGGAAACAAGTACAAGTATACCTTCTCTTCAAGTTTGGCACCTCACGAAACCTTGATCTGGTTCTGCTACTTCTCTTCTCCAAGGAGCTCAGCCTCCAAATGCTGCAACACAAGGAGAATGCTTCTAGGGAAAAGGTGTGGGAAAAGAGAGCTCCAAATCCTCCAGCATAACAATGCAAAGATTCAAGTCCCCCTTTTCATGGACCTCCCTACCTCTATTTATATGCTTAATGAAGAGTTAGGGTCGAAGACAAAGTAGTTACAACTGAAGGAGTCAGTTGCATAACTACCCAAGCTACCAAAATTACCCGAATTTCAAAATATATATTTTTTCACATTTTTTGTAGGTGTACGCAGGTATTATATATAGAAAGTCGCGTACGTACACGGGTTTCCTTAAGGAAACACACTTACACATCAAAAAACTCATTTTTAGGGTATTTCTGGGCATTGTCAGACTTTGGTGTCTTTTGGAAAGTTTTAGCTAACACATATAAATTTCCAATGGTGTAGAGATGAGGTCAAACAAAGTTACAAAACTCAAGATATGGGTCCTCCAAGTTACATGTTTTTTCAGTGAATTTCAATGACTTTCTTGAAGTGTCATCATGGAAGTGTCGACATGCGATGAACTCATGGGAAAGTGGTCATAGGCAGAGATGTGTCATTTTGAGCTATAAAAATCCCTAACTACTTAATGTAACTACTTCCACCAGTAAAATACTAAAACCATTAATGACCTTTCTCAACAGTTACAATGCAGAAGACGGAGGTGAAATTCCAAGTTTGTGAAGGTGGTTACAGGTCTTCCATGGCCGTGAGTTCTCAGCTCGGCCAATAAGAAGGAGAATCCCTCGGTCTGCAATGAAAATGAATAGGGTTTCGAGGTTTTAAGTCAACCCTTGAGTGGATGTAATCAATCCACGTTCCCTTCCAAATATTTCTTCAAGCGTGGGTTGAGTTCCATCGTCAACACTGCAACAATAATACTTTTCTTCATTCAACCTTTAAATAATTTAAACCATACTTTGTGTTATGATTTCCAAGGTTATATATTATGCCATGGATATTATCAAAGTATAGGTTTTAAACGATAAATTATAATACGAAGTACTATAGACTATTCCAAGTCTAATTATTTTCCTTTTAATTCATTTGCTAAGACTTGTATAAAGATAATGTAAAGACCACTAATCACCTTGCATAAAGTCTTAGTCATAGCTAAAATTGCATTCCAGTTGTAAATGGAAGATTCATATATAAGTAAATAAGAGAACATCCTTAGTTGATGAGAGACCTAGGTTAAGGTAAAATGATTTACACCTTCGGATGTTAAGTCATAGAAGTTTAGAGTAACTCTTATTTAGCAAAAGTAGGCTAGGATGATGGTTTAGTAACTACTAAGTAGTTATTGTTTAAAATTCATTTTATTGATGATAAAAAACTAGAATCCAAAGTATGATCCAACTAAGCAAAAGACAAAGTACCATATTTGCATCTTAGCTAAAATCCAGAACAAGTTTGCTTTCTATAAAAGTATTTTGGTGTTTTTGAACTCAAAAAAATAGTAATTTGATTGTTTCATCGGCATAGTAACTAGGAAGCATTTTACAACTATGCTAATGCAACTTATTATACTTTTATACTTGGATTTATACAACGGAAAAAGAATTGACATTACCTCCTTGAAGACAAGCAACATATTTAAACCTTTTCTAAAACTAGCATCTTAATCATGCTAGGGAAGTAGTTTCTCGACGTAATTTTAAATAACACCTACTAGATATTACGCTTACTTGATAAACCTATAAGGAACCAGCAGTCCAATTGATTTAGGAGAACGCTAAGTAACCCCTGATCTCATACAAGAATTCTTACCTACTTGACAAAAGTTAATCATCAGTATATCTAGCAGCAGGAAAATGCAAGTCATTTTCTAACTCTGATTGAATTAAAGATGTTAATTCATTAATAGTACTAACACAGGTGTTTAAGATTACATCCATTAGTTTATAGGTTCTTTTAAAGAAGCATTCCCATGTTCTTTTATAAACTGTTTCATTTTTCTGCTAACCTTTAACAGTTACTTAGCTGTGACTTTAGACATTTTATGTGACTTAATTTTTTTTAAATTTTTACAATTTTTTGGGTTATTAGATGTGGTATCAGAGCACAAGGTTCAAACACTAGGCCTTAATGAAGCTCAACTTGCTTATGTGGAACAATAAATTTAAATAATTATGCTGATGTTGTTTTCTTTGAATGATACACATAGAGAATTTTGTTTCTGATTTAATGACAGGTATGGATAGATTGGAAGAATATGCGGATGATGAATCCCCTTACACTAAACGAGATGATCTTCAAAAAGAACCTATACAAGAAGATATAACCAATAATTATTTTGAACTACTACAAATAGTTAAAGAATTAAAATCAGAGATGGAATCAATTAAGAAAGAAAATGAGAGGATTCTGAGAGCTCAAGAGGAGCTAAATCGGATCTTAATAGAAAGAGTTCATACTGAGAGAAATGGTAAACGAACTGAGTTTGAAGATATAGGTTATCAACATAAGTATAAAAAGACTAAAAAAGTTAAACATGAAAGTAGCTCATCTTCCAAAGTATATGGTGATTTATATAAACAAAACTCTCATTATACTAGTGATAGTAGTGAAGATAACCACCATATTAGGAAAAGAAAATATAAACCTTATGAAGAAATCTCTGGGGAGTTCAAGAAGATCAAGCTGCCAACATTTAATGGAGAAACTGAGAAGGGGGAAGAAGTAGAATCCTGGCTATCTGGGATGAAGAAATATTTCCAAATTTATAACTATCCTAATCAAATTTATAGCCATGATGGCTATTTATAATCTTATGGGAAAAGCTGATATATGGTGGCAGGACTTAAAAAGAGTAAAAGGTATAAGAGAGAAAAACATAAATTGGAGCACATTCAAGAAATATTTCAAAAAGAAATTTTTATCTGAACAATACTATGAGGAAAGGGCTAAGGAATTCTACAAGTTAAAACTGGGTACAATGAATATGAAAGAACTGAATAGTAAATTTCTAATTCTGCTCAGGGATGTGCCATACCTTGTGGACGAGAAACCTAAGGTACAACGGTTTCTCAGCTGTTTACCTTATCATATCATTAGATGAAATTTCAACTCAAAATGGGCCTTTTAACTTTTATTCAAATTCCATGTCATCATGTGTTAGCCAATGAAATTGATTTAAATTTGAAATACCGTATAGGTCTTAAACACCTTTTTAATATAAATTTGGGGATAGGTATCATAAAAAAACTACTTTTTTTGTTTGTATTTTTGACATATCTCCCCGTGTTTTTACTCAAATTTCGATTGGGAGAGCTCGTTGGATGCGGAATTAAATTCCGCATCCAACGAGTACCTACTCAACATAATTTTGAGGGACCCCGCTACCCCAAAAACAAGAAATACCTGAAAAAATGGAATGATGATGTCATCATTCCATTTTTTCAGGTATTTCTTGTTTTTGGGGTAGCGGGGTCCGTCAAAAGTATGCTGAGTGGGTACTCGTTGGATGCAGAATTTAATTTCGCATCCAACGAGCTCTCCTGATCGAAATTTGAGTAAAAACATGGGGAGATATGTCAAAAATACAAACAAAAAAGTAGTTTTTTTCTTTTCTTCCTCCAAAATTAATAAATATTATTTTATTATTTTAACTATTATTTTATTAATTCATTTTAGGAGGCCCATTTTGAGTTGAAATTTCCTCTAATGAAAGGACATGATTGAGTATGACGATCCAAAAACTCTAGAAGAATCAATGAGAAAAGCGAATTTCTGTTATGAACAGAATCGTAAAAAGGAGACTATGGCCAACTGGAAGGCCAAAAGGAATAATAACTTTGAACAAAACAAGAAAGAGTTTGTACCTAATCAAAATTCTAAAAATAATAACTCCAGAAATTTTCCTAATAATAATTTCCAAGGGAATAAAAGTAATTCACAAACCAATTAGGATAATCAAAGGAATAAAGAATCTGCTAACAACCACAGTAAATATATAAAGAAATTTGAATGAAAGGAACCCATAAAGTGTTGGGAATGCAATGGTCCACATTATGCATAAGTCTGCCCCAATCAGAAGAAGAATTTTAGCAACATCCACACAATACAGGAGGAGATGATTGTTGGTGATCTAGCAAGGACAATGCCTAGGATCAATGTAGCATTAGGGAATCGACAAGCAGACTATCAAACTTCCATGGTGGAAGTGGAAGGTAAGATAAATCAAATACCTATATCTATTTTAATTGATCCAGGAGTTAGTTTAAGCTATATTTCTCCTAATTTGGTAGAAAAGTGTAAGATTCTAGTTGAAAAGTTTGCAAGTTCTTGGTTAGTTCAGTTAGCTACTGGTGCAAAGAGAAAGGTAATTAACTTTGTAAAGAATTGTGCAGTAACTATGTATCAGTTTGAAACTTTTGTTAAGCTCAATGTATTACCTTTAGGTTCATATGATATATTAATTGGTATGGATTGGTTATAGCAGCATAGGGTGGTCTTGAATTGCTTTGATAAAACCTTTACTTTCATAAATAACGATGGATAGTTAATAAGTGTAAAGGGAATCCCTAGGAAAATAGTCGTAAGGCATATCTCTGCTCTGCAGCTTAAGAGATTTGTTAGGAAAGGTTGTAAGGCTTATGCAGTAATAGTAATCAATGAAGAAAACATGAACAACATAGATAAATTAAAATTGGAAGATATACCGATTCTAAAGGAATATTCAGATATATTTTCGAAAGAAATTCTGGGACTGCCTCCGAAACGGGAATTAGATTTTACTATTGAGTTGGTACCTGGTGCAGTGCCTAGCTCAAAGGTCCCTAATTAGATGAATATACTAGAACTAAATGAACTTAAGTCACACTTAAAAGAGCTTATTGACAAGAATTACATTAGACCTAGTGTGTCTCCCTGGGGGGCACTTGTCATCTTTGTTAAGAATAAGGACAAAACTCTACGACCATGCATAGATTATCGTCAATTAAATAAAATGACTATCAAGAACGAATACCCGTTACCTCGCATAGATGATATATTTGATCAACTACGCGGAGCCACGATGTTTTCAATGATTGATTTACAGTTTGGATATCACCATGTCCGAATTAAAGATGAAGACATCTTTAAAACAGCCTTTAGAACTCGACATGGACATTACGAGTTTGTCGTTATGCCTTTGAGGCTTACTAACGCTCCAACTGTTTTTATGTGTCTAGAATAATGTAATGCACAAATATCTGGATAAATTTGTGGTCAAATTTATTAACGACATATTAATTTACTCAAAATTTGAAGAAGAACATAAAGAACACTTAAAAATTGTCTTGCAAGAGTTACGAGAGCATCAATGTTTTGCAAAATTTAGTAAATGTGACTTCTTTAAAGATAAAATCCAGTATTTAGGTCATGTGGTGACTAAAGAAGGAATTTTGATTGACCCCAAAAAGATAAAGGCAATCGAAGATTGGTCAGTCCCAAAAGACATAAATGACGTTCGATCATTCATGGGGATTACCGGTTATTACCGAAGGTTCATCGAAGGGTTTTCAAGAATTGCAAATCCGATAACCTCTTTGCAGAAAAAGGGGAAGAAATTTGATTGGAATCAGAAGTGCGACGATAGTTTTAAAAAGTTAAAAACATTATTAACCACCACACCAATTTTAAGAATAGCTGACCCTAATAAATATTTTATATTATGTACTGACGCATGCAATGACGGTTCATTAGAGGAAATTTAAACTCAAAATGGGCCTCCTAAAATGAACTAATAAAATAATAGTTAAAATAATAAAATAATATTTATTAATTTTGGAGGAAGAAAAGAAAAAAACTACTTTTGTGTTTGTATTTTTGACATATCTCCCTGTGTTTTTACTCAAATTTCAATCGGGAGAGCTTGTTGGATGCGGAATAAATTTCCGCATCCAACGAGTACCCACTCGGCATACTTTTGATGGACCCCACTACCCCAAAAACAAGAAATACCTGAAAAATGGAATGATGATGTCATCATTCCATTTTTTCAGGTATTTCTTGTTTTTGGGGTAGCAGGGTCCATCAAAAGTATGCCAAGTGGGTACTTGTTGGATGCGGAATTTAATTCCGCATCCAACGAGCTCTCCCGATGGAAATTTGAGTAAAAAGACAGGGAGATATGTAAAATATACAAACAAAAAAAGTAGTTTTTTTTATGATACCTATCCCCAAATTTATATTAAAAAAATGTTTAAGACCTATACGGTATTTCAAATTTAAAGCAATTTCATTGGCTAACACATGATGACATGGAATTTTAATAAAAGTTAAAAGGCCCATTTTGAGTTGAAATTTCCTCTAATGTAGGTGGAGCATTGACTCATGAAGGACATGTCATTGCTTATGAGTCTAGGAAAATGAAGATTCATGAAAAAAATAATGTGACCTATGACTTAGAATTAGCTGCTATCATACATGCCTTAAGATGTGGCATCATCATTTAATTGGAAGGAATTTTATCTTAATGATGGATAATAAAGGATTGACATACCTGTTAGATCAACCTAACTTGAATGCTAGGCAAGCTAGGTGGCTAGATTTTCTAAGTGAATACGATTTTGAAATTCAACACATTAGAGGAAAGGAGAATAAGGTTACTGATGCATTAAGTAGAAATGCAAAGCTAAATTTTATAGCAGCTATCAGAATTTATACAATAGACTTGGAAGAACAACTTGAAGCTGGAATAGAACAAGATGAAAATTACCAAAAAATACAAGCAAAAGTAAAAGAGAATTTAATAGAAAGTCTAAGTACAAGGTACAGCTTGAACAAAAAAGGATTATTTATGTATAAAGATAGATTATACGTACCTAATGTACCTAAGATTAAGCTATTAATTTTAAACAAAATTCATAAAACTCCTTATACAGGGCATCCAGGTTATCAGAAAACTATAACCGTGCTAAGTAAAGATTATTTCTGGCCAAACATGAAAAATGAACTGGAAAACTGAACATTAGCATCCAGTTGGGATACTTCAGCCATTACCTATACCTAGCTGGAAATGGGAGATAATTAGCCTTGATTTTGTTACTGGATTACCTGAAATCAGAACTTAAATGACTCAATAATGGTAGTGGTTGAAAAATTGAGTAAAGTAGTCCATTTTATACCTGTAAAAACTACTTTTAAAGCTGCAAATATTGTGAAAAAAATTTTTTTGGTTGCATGGAATACCAAAGGTGATAATTTTAGACTGAGACCCTAAATTTACAGGTAATTTTTTGAGATCTTTGTTTAAAGGATTAAATACTATGTTCAACTTTAGTACCTATTTCCATCCTCAAACTGATGGACAGATTAAAAGAGTAAATCAGGTATTGGAGGATCTACTTAGAATGTATGTAAAGGAGTAGCCAGGTAAATGGGAAGATTATTTACACCTGGTAAAATTTGCTTACAATAATTATTATCAAGCTTCAGCTAGGTATAGTCCTTTTGAAATTTTGTATGGAAGAAAATGCAATACTCCCATCTCTTGGAGTAATCCAGTGGACAGGTTAGTATTAGGACCTGAATTATTAAAAGAAATGGAATTAATTGTAAAATAGGTACAAGGTAATTTGAAAATTGCACAAGGTTGACAGAAAAGTCAAGTTGACCTTAAACGAACTCCAAAGGAGTTCCAGGTAGGAAAAGATGTTTTCATTAAGGTGAGACCCAAAAAGAGTTCTCTGAGGCTCGGTAGCTGTGCCAAGCTAGCACCTTGATATTGTGGTCCTTTTGAATTACTGTCCAGGATCGGATAGGTAGCATATCAGTTAGCTCTAAAACCGAATTTAAGAGTTCACAATGTTTTTCACATTTCTGTGTTAAAAAAATATGTACATGATACTACTCATGTTATTAAATCAAATGATGTGCAGGTGGAGCCCGAAGGATATTTTCTGGTGGAATTGGATTGTATTCTCGAGTGAAGGGAGATATCACTTCGGAACCGCACCATTGGTCAGGTGAAGGTGCAATGGAAGCACCTTAGTCTAGAGGAAGCCACCCGGGAATTGGAAAGTCATATGCGGGATGCATATCCAATTCTATTTCAGGGAAACTCTAAGGACAAGGAATAAATAACATCGAGGATGATGTTATAATTTAAGGGGGTGTGTATGTCACATGCCCTAATTTGCAAGAACAATTTAATGTTATTTGAGGAACATTGTGTTATATTTTATGCTAAGTTTGTAATTGATGACCAAGTGGGGTCAAGAATAATTAATGTAATTCAAAATATTTTATTTATAAATAAATAAATGATGAGACAATAGCTTAGGGAAGCTGTTAAAAGAGTGTTTATTGTTCGCTTGGTGGAGGATATTGGGTGGGGAGTACACTGACAAGTGGTAGCATCTTCAAACTACTTCCAACTGTTGCAGATGGAAACTTCCCTATATTTGTGGTCATGATTCCCCAAGAAAGTGGAATTGGAGAAGGTGGTTCATTAAATGAAAATTGGCCCATAAGACCTAGGCATCTCTATAAAATTTCCCATTGAAGACAGCTGAGGCTGCTCATTCTAGGAGGTGATCATTCAGGGTTAATGAATTTAATCAAGAGAAATTCAATGGAGGGGATTACTGAAGTGAGTTTGAGGGGTTAAGTGCTGAGATTGAACTTATTGCAGCTATTAGGCTGAAGTTCTTACTGCTGTGAGCAGATTTTAATTATTGAGGTAATTGGAACAGTCAGGTGACACAAGGTCTTAAGGTTATATTCTCCACCCAGTACTCTACCAGGAGGACCAGGAACAGGCTTGGGGGTCCTGAGGAAGCACTGTCTGAGCGTTCTCCAGGAGTTGGCTAGGAGGAATAACCTCCTTAAGCTGTTGTTTCCTTATCATTGAGAGGTTCTAATTGTCTTCATATTATTATATTTATTTACCATCTTTAGTAAAATCTTTACTAGTTTTTAAATACAGGCATGTTAGTATTTAATTAGTGTTTATGAAGAAAGGAGTAACTGTGTAATGATAGACTTGGTAATTTGTAGATTATGTTCGAAATAGTAATAAATATGTAAAATGAGAAATAGATAGAATTAGAATTCCATACTGTATTTTTCCACGCCTAACTCAGGCAGTACTCTAGTATAGCTGGGTGATTAGGTAAATATGATGATTCTTTTTACTTTAAATGAAAAGTGTAACTACATTCTGCTCTAGTTTGCTTATGATTTATTCTGTAAAGAAGTAGTAAATAATGTCTGCATTAAATGTATTTACTTCAGATAAGAACTAAAAGATATGTATGCAAAAACATTTAGTAATCATATTACTTATAGAACTATTGTAACATTAGTATTCTTTATAAAACACAGAACTTACAAGTTTAATAAAGAAACATAGGTATAGTAAACAAGTTATCATCTAGGAACCAGGTAAAGATAATTTTCAAAACATTTTTTTAATAATATTTGATTTCTAGACACTATGTGTCTCTGTTCTAAGACAAAAGGATTCTATTGTAACCTAAATAGAACCACAGAAGTCATTGAAAGATAAACAAAACCTACTCTCAAATTATGCATAATTTACCCTAAAAAATTCCTTTATAAAAATTAAACAACTGTAAATTTATTAAAAGAAAATAATAAAACAGATCTCTGAATCTTTCCTTGTAAAAATTTATTCATTCCCGAACTGTAGGGTACACTTAATAATTAACCCTTTTGAACCAAAAACAGAGTAAAATATTACTCTAAAATACAGTAAATTTTCCCATAAACCATTCACTGGAAATCTTTATAAATACAGGATAATAATTTAAAATATTACATAAACAAACTATTAAAAACATAATCAATTAAGAAGATATGGCTTATAGCCTTTAGAACTAAATGTCGAGGCTTAGACTCGTTAACCAAACTTAACTATGCAAGATATATAAATCAAACAGTAACCATTCTTTACTAACAGGTAAAAACCTTAAATCATTTACAAATCCTGACTGATTCACATTCTTTTCTTACCTCTAGAATCTATTATAAAAACTAAAATAAACTAGATAGAGGTCGACAAACTCAACGAGTTTAGAGATGACCTCTATCATTTTAAAATGAAATAATTTACATTGTTCAGGCTGTAAGGCAGAAAACACAAGATAAAAACCAATTTCCATCATGGCTACCAGATCCTTCTTCACCTCTACACAAAGTACCCTCTAAGGGTTTCTTAAATTTTACATTTAACAAACAAGCTTTGAAACTTATGCTAACAGATAATCGAGGCCGTGTCTTTTCAACTGCAAGAACCAACTTCCAACAACCACAACGTCATGCAGGAAGAAACCCTCATTGGAACTGGGGATTACCATTTCGTATGCACATGTAAAACTGAAGGGTGAGCTCGCTTTCACCTACAGAGCTGGAACCAGGAGCAAGGACCTGCAAGTTCCAAACTAAATCGTTATAAATCCTTTGTTTCTTAAAATTTGTAAAAATGCTTATGAGAAAACTAATCTAAAACCAAATTAAGGATGAGTCTTTACCTATGGTAATTTGGAGTTGAAGCTGAGGAGAGATGGCCACACCAGGTCATATTGGCACCATGCCGAAAGGAAAGAAGCCTTGAAGTCACCTCTGCGAAGGAAACACAAGGAAATTGACTCAACCAGACGAAGGCCGAAGCTATGAATGTTCGTTGCAGGTTAAAAACAAGCACAACCCTCGAGCCATAAAGAAAAGCCACTATCCACTCTTACTGTAACTACTTCCACCAGTAAAAGACTAAAACCATTAATGAACTTTCTCAATAGTTACGATGTAGAAGACTGAGGTGAAATTCCAAGTTTGTGAAGGTGGTTACAGGTCTTCCATGTCCGCGAGCTCTCAGCTCGGCCAACAAGAACGAGAAACCCTCAGTCTACAATGAAAATGAATAGGGTTTCGAGGTTTTAAGTCAACCCTTGAGTGGATGTAATCAATCGACGTGCCCTTCCAAATATTTCTTCAAGTGTGGGTTGAGTTCCATAGTCAGTGATGCAACAATAATACTTTTCTCCAATCAACCTTTAAATCGTTTAAACCATACTTTGTGTTATGATTGCCAAGGTTATATATTATGCCATGGAGATTAGCAAAGTATAGGTTTTAAACCATAACTTATAATATGAAGTACTATAGACTATTTTGAGTCTAATTATTTTCCTTTTAATTCATTTTCTAAGACTTGTATAAAGATAATGTAAAGACCACTAATCAGCTTGCATAAATTCTTAGTCATAGCTAAAATTGCATTCCAATTGTAAATGGAAGATGCATATAAAAGTAAATAAGAGAATATCCTTAGTTAATGAGAGACCTAGGTTAAGGTAAAATGATTTACACCTTTGAATGTTAAGTTGTAGGAGTTTAGAGTAACTCTTATTTAGCAAAAGTAGGCTAGGATGATGGTTTAGGAACTACTAAGTAGTTCTTAATTAAAATTCATTTTATTGATGATAAAAAACTAGAATCCAATGTATGCTCCAACTAAGCAAAAGACGGAGTACCATATTTGCATCTTAGCTAAAATCCAGAACAAGTTTTCTTTCTTTAAAACTATTTTGGTGTTTTTGAACTCAAAACAAACAGTAATTTGATTGTTTCATCAGCATAGTAACTAGAAAGCATTTTACAACTATGCTGATGTAGCTTATTATACTTTTATCTTTGGATTTATAACAACAAAAAAAGAATTGACATTACCTCCTTGAAGACAAGCAACATATTTAAACCTTTTCTAAAACTAACATCTTAATCATGCTAGGGAAGTAGTTTCTCGACGTAATTTTAAATAACACCTACTGGATCTTACGCTTACCTGTTAAACCTGTAAGGAACCAACAGTCCAATTGAGTTAGCAGAACATTAAGTAAGCCCTGATCTCATACAAGAATTCTTACCTACTTGACAAAAGTTAATCATCAGTATATCTAGAAGCAGCAAAATGCAAGTCCTTTTCTAACTCTGATTGAATTAAATCTGTTAATTCATTCATAGTACTAACACAGGTGTTTAATATTACATCCATTAGTTTGCAGGTTCTTTTAACGAAGAATTCCCATGTTCTTTTATAAACTGTTTCATTTTTCCGCTAACCTTTAGCAGTTACTTAGGTGTGACTTTAGACATTTTATGTCACTTAAATTTTTTAAATTTTTACGAATTTTTGGGTTATTACATATACATAGACGTAATGTCCCGTTTTTCTTCTTAATAAAAATGACAGGTGCTCCCCAAGGGAATACACTCGGTCTTACATACTTTTTATCTATTAATTCTTGCAATTGTAATTTTAATTCATTAAGTTCCAAAATGTTCATTCAATAAGGAGCTTTTGAATTTGGTACATAGCTCCTGGTACTAATTCGATTGTAAAATCCAAATCTCTCTTTGGAGGTAGTCCTAGAATTTCTTCCGAGAAAACATCTGAGAAATCCTATAGGATTGGAATATCATCAAAATTTAACTTATCTTCCTTATCATTTTTTCATTATTTATTTGTGTACAACAAAAAATTTACAGCCTTTTCTTACAGCTTTTTTCATCTGCAAGACTGAGATTTGTCTAACATATACCTTCATAGGTATTCCTTTAACTGAAATCCTTTCTCCTTTATCATTTAAACAAGTAAAATTTTTCTGAACAATTTAAAATCACCTGGTGTTTTTCTAGCCAATCCATACCTATTAGGACATCATAAGACCCTAACGGTAACACATTTAAATTGACTTGAGTTTCAAACTGACTCATTAGCAAATTATAGTTTTCAACATAATTGACCACTTTCCTTTTAGTTCCTATAACTAACTGGACCAGCCAGGATTTTTCAAACTTTTTTAATGATAAGCTGCACTTTTCTACTATGCTAGGTAATACATAAGTTAAACTAGCACCCAGATCAATCAAGATGGAAACAGACTGATTTTGTATCATACCTTGTACTTTTGCCATGGAAGTCTGATGGTCTTCCTGTCAGTTTTCCAAAGCTGCATTTATTCTAGGCATTTCATTTGCCACATCTCCAACTATTTCCTCTTCCTGGATGGTATGCACGTTGTTGAAGTTTCCCTTCTTGTTCGTACAGTACTTGGCATAATGTGGTCCTTGTCATTCCCAACATTTCACCGGTTCCTTATGTTCATTATTTTTAACAAAGTTGTTAGGCATATCCATGCCTTTTGGTGTTGCAGTATTCCGTGGTGCTTTATTTTTAAAATCCACTCTCTGATAGTTATTCTTGGATAAATTCTGAGATTTACTCCCGAAACTCTTATTTGACTTAAACCCTCTTCTTTTCTAGTTAAAGTGACTTGTAATCTTATTCTTCCAGTTAGGTAAACTTTCTCTTTTCTTACTTTGTTCATAACGGAAACCAACCTTTCTCATAGCTTCCTCAAGAGTCTTCGGGTTATCAAACTCAATCCTATCCTTGAAGCTAGCGGGCAGACAACTTAAAAATGTTTGTATTTTAGGCTTTTCATCAACTATGTAAGGTACATATCTTAACAAACTTAGAAATTTTCTACTTAACTCTTTCATTGTCATTGACCTTAATTTTAATTCATAGACTTACTTAGATATTTCCTCGTAGTACTGTTCGGATAAAACTTCCTTTTAAAATACTTTTTAAAAACTCTCCAGGTGAAGTACTTCTCCTTAAGATTTTTGACTCGTTTTATGTCTTACCACCAGATTTTAGCTTTTCCAGTTAAGTTGTAAATAACCATCCGAGATTTTAGTCTGTTAGAATAGCTATAGATATGGAAATATTTCTTCATTTCTAATAGCCAAGCTTCGGATTCTTCACCTTTTTCTACTTCTCCGTTAAACATGGGAGGCTTTATTTTTTTAAATTGCCTAGAAATTTCTTCATAGGGTTTGTACTTCCTCCTCCTAGGTTTACGGTCACCTTCACTATTGTCACTTGTATATTTATACCTTCCCTTACGTGACCTTGCATTAACCTCTGAAGAAGATTCACTATCAAAACATTTTTCTTTCTTTCCTTTATGTTTGTAAGATGTAGTTTCAGAATCAGTTTCATAACACTACTACATTTCGATCCAAAATCTGACGGAAAAATCCGACGGCGCGTGGATTTCTCTTTTTAAAATTACCAAAAATCACAAGGATACATTTTTTTTTTGTAAATGTGGCCAAAACCGTCGCTTAAGCGATGACTAGTCTAATACCCGTCGGTTAAGCGACGGATATTCTCATAGCCGTCGGTTAAGCGACGACGCGTTTGTTGAATTGAGAAGATGAAAAAAATAAATCTAGACTAAAGTTTGCAATCCACAATAATATTGTGTCAGTTAAGCGACGGATATTTCGGTTCATTTCCTATAACAACCCGAAACCCATTTTAGCGGGGAGTTCCGTGTCTTTTATGATTTATAATATAAGGAGATGTGGTAAAAGAAGGAGACACATAACGAAGCACATACTATTGCAGAGGTTTGAAGTGATGGTCGAAGCACATACTATTACAGAGGTTTTCCTCTATTTCCAAAACATACCTCTATGATTCTGTGTTTCACTGCAGGAGCAACATAGTATTTCAGGGACTGAGCCAAGGTTCAAGGTGAAGGTAGGAGCATGAGCTATAAGGTTCGACAGGGTTTGAGGTGAAGGCAAGAGAACATACTATTGCAAGGTTTTTCCTCTGTTTCTAAACCATATTTCTTAGAAATTCCATGTTTTGATGCAGGATCAACATAGTATTTTAGGGCTTGATCCAAGGTTTGAAGCGAAGGAAAGATCACGGGTTGTAAGGTTTGGAACACGGTTTAAGGCAAAGGATGGAGAACATACTATTTCAAGGTTTGGGGCAGGGTTTGAGGTGAATGCAGGAGCACGATCTATAAGGTTAGAGCCAGGGTTTGAGATGGGGATGGAAATATATAGAAGGTTAAGGCTGTCAATGCCTCATGCTAATATCTCATTCTCTAATCAATGAATCATTGAACTTTTTTCCCATCAGAAGCATTGGTTTTATAAAAAACAAATCAATGGAACAATGACACATCAAGTTTTCTGAGGATATGGATTGTGGTATTCATCGTGCAATTTTTTTATTACCAGAGCATGTTCCTATTTGGTTTGGAATCATTGGATTCTAAAGAATTTGGATTGTGGTATTCACCGTGCAATTTTTTTATTACCAGAGCATGTTCCGATTTGGTTTGGAATCATTGGATTCTAAAGAATTTGGCACCATGAGAAAGGGGGCATGGCCGCAGAGAAGACACATTACTCACAGGTACCTCTCATATACCTTATAATTATGTTTCTTCTTTGCAATATGTGTTATTTATAGTTTTTTCCCTATGGATCTCATTCTCAGGTTTCTTAGCATCATATTTTACTCTTTTATGATCTGTGAAAATCGCCTTCTCTTGCTTTAAATCCAATCTAATGTATGCACATTTTAGAAATTGAACCCTGAATGTCAATTTGGTTCTACCCTTCAACCTAATCACAAATGTCACCTCAGCCCCCTATATCCACCATGTCTTATATGAGGTAGTCAACTATGTTGGAAATAGAGGAGAGTAAATCTTATACAAATGTGTTAAAATAGATAAAGAGATGATGGTTTATTGTTTAGGGAAGAAGAATAAGTATGGAGGAGGAAGATTTTTATAAAATAATTTGGGAACCATGGAAGGAATTTGCTTCATAATAAAGAGTAGCCATTAATGTATGAATAAAAGAATTGGATCTCCAAATAAGACGAGCAGACATCCATACGTTTTATCATTTGATCATGAGTACATTATCCTGTCGACAAAATTAAAATAAGGGTAAAATATCAGGTGGGCACGATGCACGCATTGATTTTCATGATCGTGATGATTTTCAGGCTATTATTTCCCAACAACTGATTTTCTAGCTATTGTTGCCCAAGAACCGGATTCTAACATAGACTTGGAAACTTCGTTATTTAGCTTTTCTATACAAAAAAAAAATTGAATATGAAAAAACTAAACCACATAATTATTTGCATTCGTATATTGCCCTTAATTGGCCTTTAACGGGATACCCTGAGATATATGTGGAATAACTTCATACCGTATATGATATACTTGGTGAAATGGCATTGTTACCTGAGATACAAGACTATAACTCATGATGGTGGGTTTGAAATGATGACAATATTTAATGAACATATGGTAAATATGCAACATTAGTGATAATGATGGTTTGTCAAGAGGTTCAGAGACCCCTTGGAAGTGGATGGAAGCATTCTCAGCATGACGATTTACTGGGCTATGGATTGAATTGGGATCTATTAAACGAGCTATGTGCAAGGGCATGATAAGTGTTAATACTGGAAGAGAGCTTGATTGCTGCTGTCGATGCTATAAATAACATATTGAGTGACAAATATATGCTCCAAGCTATTTCATTTTCAAAAAACTATAAAATAAAATGGATACCCTGTATTTGAACTTAAAATGACAAATAATGCATTATTTTTTCTATTTTCTGTCACCAATTTTATGTTCCAATCATTTTCCTTCTCTTAAAGTATTTTATAGCAAATTCTATTGACTTCCTTCATAATAAATTTTTCATCTTGCCTCAGCAAACTAGCTCAATAATTAGGATATTCAGGTCATTTGTATATGTGCTCATATGGGTTCGTATCCACCTAAGGACCTCGGTAGTCTTGCATGCACTATCATTAGTGCCAATGGTTTGTTACTTGGAAAATATTGCATTCAGGGTATATATAGGATCCATAACCATGGTGAACACTGAAATCGTATAGCTGTAAACAGTAGCAACCTAGGAAGGAATGTGCTCCTGAAATAACTCAACTCAGTGGTGGCTTCTTGCCTTCTTTATGCACCTTTCAAAAAATTAAATGGTTGTGAATCGAAAGCCCACCTAGTTTAAGATTGAAAATAAAAGTTGACAGAAGCTTATTTTCATTCTATGTCACCTACAAAAGTTTTTAGACCTCGAGATTGGATGAGTAGTCAAAAAACGCCTGGATGAAAATGATTGTTTCTTATGGAAAACATTCGAGGAATGTATTCTGAACAACAATATGCAAGCAGTTATGAAATAGCACCCTTGAATTAGCAAAATATTTCAATTCCTCAAATGCTTTAAAGTCCCTAGTTATTTCGTGCTTTAAAGTCCCTAGGTAGTTTCAAGCTCGGACTGGTATAGTGCTGATTTCACTAATGATAACCACACCACCATAGTTTCCATTGATTTTCATTGGAGGGAAAAGAGTATCAAGTCCTTTGATAGAGAGAATGAAATATTTTCTTTCTTTGCAATTTTAAATGTAGAAAGAAGGTACTTGAGCTTGATTAAAGATCAATTTGTGGTTAAGACAATGCAAGGTATATGCATTATTTCCCTTGTTCCCTATGTATTCCATAAAAAATACTTCTCTAACAATGAATTTTTTTACATTTGAAGTATCCTTCATGTCTTTATACCTTGGAGATGTATTACATCAGGAGCATATTCCTTTTGATATCTGAATTTGGAACTCTTTGTATGGCTTTAAGCAACTTTCTAATTGTTTACATATGTCAAATTCCTTGTTCAACATACCTTGCTTGTGACTCATATATGAACTTCACATATTTTGAATGCATCACACCCTAGCTAATGTATTTGCTTAGAAAACTTCAGGCAACTGACATTATAATCAGTGGCAGGAAAATTTACATGTGAATGCCTAATCTTTAATTCTGGAATGATTTTTTCAATATTTGTTATGTGGTCATTAGATTTGACTTTCCTAGAATATGTGGTATTCTAGATCGGCCATCCTTACTTTCCTATACAACATTTAACTGACATGGCTAGGGATATTTTGTACAAAATTGAATTAAACAAAGACCGTATGAACAAGAATGGCATTTTTTACTTTACACGTGCATAAGCTGAAAGGTTTGAGATCTGGTTATTATGTTAGCAGTACAGAACTTTCCAATCTGTGTCTTGTTGCCTTTCCAGACCATCAGTGATTTTTTTCCAATGTCGAGATTTCAACAATGTGTGTCTGTGAGAGTGCCAAGACTGACAGTAGTTTCATTCAACTGTGTAAGATGCCAAAGGGTAGTTATTGAAATCATTCGTATAGTGGACTTAATAATTACTAGGAGGTTCTCTTCAAGAATAATAATGAAAATTTGAATATACAACAAAGAAATAACCAAGGAGCTGGAAAACAAGAACATAAATCATCAAGAAAGGTTACTAGAACTTACTTCTGTGAATAGTACTTCACTAGATTACACACCATAAGATAAAGTTCATTCTTGTGGCCAATTTCCATGGATGTTTCAATATGTACTAGTGTGCATTTCAAATGAAAAGGATCCCTTTCAAAAAGCCTGCACATATCAGAGAGGCAACAAGTTCATTATTTCCACAAAAGATTGGAAAGTAGGACACAAAGCACATTTCCAGAGAAATCTTGTCCATATATCACATTGCAAATAAACTTACAATGTTGTTAACTCGAAACTCTTTTGATACTCCCCACACTGATGATAATATTCTACTTTGCACACTATTAGATCTGCATTGTTCTTGAGTGAGTAGCTGACAGATGTTTCCAGGGAATTGAGATCACTGGGTAACCTTTCGAGCTCTCCAAACTTTGATTCAACATTCTCTACTTTATCATACTGCAAGAGATATGCAGTGTATAGGTTAAGATAGCTATTTATGTCTTCAAAGGTTCCAAAAACAAACAAAAATGTATAGCACACCATGGGTTTGAATAAATAGGACACATTTATGCATTTCTCATCAGAGGAAGAATAGTACCTTCTTTATTAAACATGAATAAAATGAAGAAAGCCATCCATTCTCGACACCAAACCTCAAAGATGATACTAGGCTGGCTTCTACCAAAAATGTTAATTTCCAAAACACAAATAAGCAGAGCAATAAACTATCTATCCAAACCCTTAGACTAATTGAACCATGGACAGAAATGGTGGACTAATAAGGCACACAAATGCATCATACTAGATAGAAACAATAAATAACAGTATATGCAATATGCAATAAACATCCATTTTCCTTGAATAAACAAATTAGACTAAAAGAAAACACTAACGACACTAAACACATTGTTGGCCATGCTGCATAATTGTAACAAAAGTAGTTTTACCTTTTGCAGATGTGAGCATATGATTATTAAGTAGACACTCTAATGTCTGCACACAAAATTCAAACATCATAGACTACAAAATTACATTTTGGAACTCATAGCATTTGGGTAAGGAAAACAAGGGCATAAATCCCTGAGAAACGTTCAATTAGAGGAGCTTATGCTTGGCATTCCGAGAGCAATACTCTCTTAAAAAAAAAGGAAACGTGCCATTTTAACAGAAAGGACATTGAGTCATTTTTCATATAAAATGTTTCTTACAGTTTCTTAATCTAAGCCATTTCCACGAACTCATGACCATCAATTCTCCATCTGTGGAGAAAGTAGGGGGAAAGAAGGGACTTGCCACTTGTATCACTGGATGTTTGTCCCAACGATGTATTTTCTATAGATATTTTTGGTGTTTGAACCCGAGCATGGGAAGAGATGAGGGGCTCCGGCTTCATAACAATTCTTCAGCAACAAAATTTCTGCTTGAAGACACTGTTGTACTATCAGATCTGTGCTTCTGCATCAATTTTTTCTAAGAATTTAAATTTTTTTCAAGTTTGATGATGTTAGGTCAGAGAAATGGACTGTCTTTTTTGGGAAATCCTTCCTTGTATTAATGAATACATTAACATAAATTTTATTTACTAATTCTTAGTCTCTTTATTTCATTTCCATTATTACTAAATTTGTGAATGCTTGAAAACTGTGGAATAAGTAATTTTAATAAAGAAATTTTGACAAGTTTCATGTGTTTCAGGAGCTACACAAAGGAAGACATACATTTAGTCACAAAGTTAATATTGAAAAGAAGAAAAAAAGGAAAAGAAGAATTGCCGATCATTGTTGCTGTTGAAGCTGTGGCTGTGGCAAAATGTCTGCAGCTCAAGATCCATTTTATATAGTCAAGGATGAGATTCAGGATTTTGTAAGTTCTTTATCTGTTTTTCAATTTCAATTTGAGCACAACACTTGTACACTTTTTTGTACTTGGAAAAAAATCATAAATTCCATTCACAAGAGGAGAAATTACATTCTGTACATGCATACGACATTTTGCAACCATCCAAAAAATGGTCTCCAATTATCAAAGCCTAAATGTTCCATAAAGAAAGTCCTGCTGGAGCGCTTCTAAAGCATGATCTCCAAATCTCAAAATAAGCTGATGGTCTAGAGTCTGCTACAACATTTCAGCTGTGAATTACTCTGTTTTTCTTTTTCTGCTGGGAGAAGAATGGTCTCTTTTCTTTTCACCCTATGTTTCTCCCTTGGCCAGTAAAATTGTGGGTCCACTACCCATCTATTGTTAGGTAGCTATGCTAACATGTAATTCTCACATCCAAATATTTTCTTCTGATCAGAGTCTCCTCTGATGTATATAAATTTGGATTTCTGGCATTTGATGCTGACTTAAGAAATATGAATTGCTTTGGCCAATAAAATGACTAAGTACTGAGCAGGCTCATTGCTACCCATCATGGAAAGGATGTCAGTACTAAGCAGGCTCATTGCAATCCTCATAAGTTTCTAGTTTCTAATGAAGGTATCAAAACCACTGATTTCGATCTCTCTAAGGTGAGAATCAGATCCTTTAAAAGAATTCTGGTCATTGTAACCTGTTCTTAACCATGGGTGATTAGTGGAATTGTTAAAACTGTAACAGGTTTATGAAAGGCTTGCTTGCATAGTTGCCATGGAGAAAGAAAATTATGAGCTATGATAGTGACAAAAATTGTTCTTTGCACATCTACTTGGGTTTTTTCAACATTGGTAACACTGGTAAACCTTAGTTTGTCTTCTTGGATGGATGGTTAATTAGTAATATATATATCTTAAAATCAATCCTAATGTCACATACAAGTTCCATTTGCATTTACACAAGGTACAAATATTCAGATTAGTACCTTCTTGTGGTTGTACATAGGTGTTATTTTTACATGCATCTGCAAATATCTGTGTTCAGGGTTTTCTTTGTTCTCCATGCATTACTTTTATGAAGGCATGGACATTTTTACCAAAATCAAGAACAATACACATCATTTGTTAGAATTTAAGGGCCAGTTATATTAAAAAAGCATAGTACATGCTGGCTTAAAAAGGTAAGCCAACGCTGTGGAGCAATGGCATAAAATTAAAGACAGCCATGCAATATGCCTTAAGAATAACCAACCCCTTTCCTTCACACTATGCTCTTTGTATAATGTTTGAAGCTGAGAGAGTATATCTAGAATGATATTTGCCAGCTGTGATAGCTCCCCTGTATGGCCAAAATGAACATTATGGTGCAAAATTATGCTAAAACTTATGAAGTATTCAATTTCAAGCAACTTGTCTCTTCCCAATTCAGGACTCCATGGCAAAGCACCAGCTTCCTTAACATCAATATCTGATAGAGTGATCCAACCAAGTACAAAACAATATCTTTCAAGTATAAGCTCATGCACTTGGGAAGCTTCCCTATTCTGCCACACTTCCAAAATGGGATAGGAAGTCCTCCCTATATATGCTCTTATGAATTAATCACATTGTGCATCACATTGAATATGTACCCATAGAGGTATCAACATTATATCATCTTTATGCAACAATATACATGCATTGGCACAAATTTAAATCATAATCCCAGACAAGAGATTAAGCTCTAGGCTTCACATTAATTGGTGCATCATAAGCAATGGTTAAACATTCTATGCTACTATCCTTTAAACTTGATCATGCACTTCTTAAACATAAATTCATGTATCATTATCCTCCACCGTGTCCCCATATGCAGCAATCTGATCTCTCAGCTCTGTTATCTTCACGAGATAGCTTGTCACTTTATATGTCTTGCTTAGGCAAGTTGCGCTGATTTTTTCCTTAAGAACATCTTC
Source organism: Pseudotsuga menziesii (assembly GCA_001517045.1). Classification (NCBI taxonomy): domain Eukaryota; kingdom Viridiplantae; phylum Streptophyta; class Pinopsida; order Pinales; family Pinaceae; genus Pseudotsuga; species Pseudotsuga menziesii. The sequence continues at coordinate 97,711 of LPNX010223785.1, forward strand.
TTGGATGTTTTCACACTTTGGTACAAGGTTCCCAAAGCAACATACATCTCTTTGGCAGTGTTCTTCCTAGAAATATGAGGGATTAAATGATTCTGAACTGAATCCAACAGGATTTTCTTTGCTGCTACTGCCTTCATGTTGTGTTCTGCCAGACCTTTGGTATCTGTAGGTGGCACAACCACCTTCTCCACAAGGTAGGTACCATAAGTCTGCCAGACCTCACTGCTATGTACAGACATGCATACATGTCACACATGCCTTCTCTGTATTCTCCCAGTTCTCCTCCACTCACTGCTGCCATTAATGGCACTCTGCGAGTCAGCTGTACACTTTCTAAGGTAATAAAAAGCCAACAAAAAATTAAATGCAAGACTCAAGTCTCAAATTCAAGTTGTTACCTCCATTTGATGTTCAAGATACATGCAAGTTTTCCTATTGACACGGATGTACAGTGGTTTTCCTTTGCCTCTGGAGCCATTTGATTTTTCCTTAAATGTAAAACAATTAAAAAGTAAATATAAGACTTAAGTCTCAAATTCAAGTTGTTACCTCCGTTTGATGTTTAAGATCAGCTAGGACAGTGGTGCAACATTTTAGATTCCCTGAAATATGCATTAAGTGGCATGTTAACCTGTATTGCTCCATTAATTACTTTACCACAAATGCGCAATGGTCCATGCAATGGCATCCTTTGCCTCTAGAGCCATGTTACTTTTCCTTAAAACAATTAAAAATTAAATACAAGACTGAAGTCTCAAATTCACAGTGCTACCTCCAACTCCAATCTAAATGGCACGAACTCTACAAATGTGTTCTTCAATCTGCAAGCAGCTGGGTAGATAACAATAAAAAATGAATTCCCTTTTAAAATCACCTCCAAGTCAGTGCCAAATCAACTCCAAATCCACATGCAGAATTTACTAAGCAAATCAGCTCCAAACTCATCAAATACAAACAATGACAAGTTAAATGACTTAAGGAAACCTTAGGTGGCCTTTTGACAAGGTAAGTCGAGGTTTAAGTGATTTTCTGTTCCTTTTTATTTTCTTCCATTATTCTTTTGATTCTTTTGTGATTGTCTGGTTATCAGGCTGTGTCAGAGTCATGAAATGAAATGAAGTTATATTAATGTTTTTAAATGGCCAGAATAGTTCAATTGGACTAGGAAGAACAACATTTGGCAACTAGAGTAAGGACTCAGGAGTTCCTAGAGCAGGTCCTTCACAGTTCTAAAATATGAGGTTAAGGAAACTCTAGAAGAAAGAATAGGACAATAATATAGAAAAAAAGGAGGAAACCCAACAAGGTAACTATAGAAAGTGACACATATAACAATCTGGGAGAAGAAAGCATCCTAGCAACAGTGGTGCTATGACAGGTCCTCCAGAAAGTAACCAAGACTGTGGTGGCAAAGGAACATCAACTTCATGGTCAGTATCCAAATTAAAAGAGGAGCCATCATCATCCACCACCACCATTGTGCCAAGAACTAGCTTGATAATCTCCTCCAAATAATGGCTAGGGCTGAGAAATCTTGGTTGAACTATCTCGGAGGGAAAGAAGTTGGGGAACCCTGTATTGTACCTCCCATGACATACAAGGCCGATGAATCCCTTTGAGTGGGAAGAAACTCTATGACGGGCACCTGTCAGCAAGCCCTGTGCTGAGAAGGATGATAGGTGGAAGTGCTTCTATGCAGTGTAGAGTAGAAGGATGAGGTTGCCTCATGGTCTCTTGTGTAGGGTGTGTTGTTTCACTAAGTTTGTGCTGGAGCCTCAGGCTCTACACTGGCCCTGAAATCTCTGAACCATATAGTACAATAGGTTTTATGATCACATAAAAAAGATGCATTTTTTATTGGGTGGGATGAAATTGTATCTGGAAAAGATGGGAAGAGAGACACACCCCTTAAAAGTCAGGATTGAGAGGCCCTTCATTACATTTGCCCATCACCATTATTCTAGCATACAAATCCTGTCTATCATCTCCTGTGGTAATGTTTTTAGATGATGCGAAAGTCTTCTTTGTAAAACCATTTGGGGTCAACCATTATGGGCAAAATTATGACAAGCTTTATGAACTGCCTGTCAGCAAAAGATTTGTTGGGTTGCTTTCAAGGCCAGGTCTGTCAGAGACAGACATTTTAGACCTATGTAGCTATTGTCTGTTGCAACTTTGAACGGTGTTATGTGTTTGAATGCCTGTTGGCACTAGACTTGGGTTATTCTTATTTAATATTTTTCCCAGTACATTATGCAATCCTAGTTTGTTGTTTTATGGGCCAACTTTTACCTACCATTTCCTTGTTTTGAACTTGGTTTCTTCATTACCTTGTTTCCCAATTTTCTTATTGTGCTGTTTCACTATCCATGCAAGTTCCACATTAGTTTCCAGTCTTTGAAATTAAGGAGTCAAGCTTTATACAACGTTTTGTTAAAATCGTTATAGTTCTTCCGTTGCTTGGATGATAGTTGAAAGTTTTTATGTGTTTCTATTTTCATTAGTAACTATAGTGAGAGCCATGGTGTTGCTTGGATCTGTAAATGCTTATCCATTTGGTTGGTAAGCCTGTTTAAAATTTAAATATTATGTTATTAGGAATTTGAATAATAAAGTTAGTCTGTCCACTTGATGGCCATTATGTGCAGAAGATCAAAATTGGAAGTTGGGTTAATCTTAGTTAGATACTAGAAACTTTGTGAAATGATACATTTGGAAGTATTTTAAGCCTGTTTACATGCATGTGTATATATCCCAACTTTCTTAGCCTATAATGAGGCCTCTTGGGACATACTGGGTATGTGCTACCAGTTATGAAAATATTGTGGACATTTATTGAGTTGTAATGCAAAAGTTCCATTTACATGGAAAATTGTTGTTAATATTATGGGCGTTGAACTTTTGCCAATTTGGGCCGAGTTTTGTCATGTATGCTTATGACATATGTTGTTTGAAATCTAACTGCTATTTGATTGCTTGGGTGGTGAGACTGATGAATCATTGTTCTTGAGAATTTTTTTCTCTTCACACCACCTTTGTTTTCCTGTTATACAGTTTGTGTTCTGTAAATTCAACTGGTATTCTGGTGTTAATATGGGCAACATATACATTCTGGGCATTATCAGTATTATGTGGAGTGACTGCTACAACAAGAAATTAATTAGATGGGAAATTTCCGGGACTCAGAACATCCAATAATATTTTCCAGGCATGTATTTGTGCTTCTCATTATAAATATCATCCGTCTATTATTTTGAATTAATTTTCTCATCTGTCTATTATTTTGAATTAATGTTCTTTGATAGCCAGGTAGTACGCCATGACCATGCAGTGAAGTAGTCCCACCACCAAATCCCGGGCTCAACCCTGGACAGGCAGTAATAGATCATGTCGTTTCATGATTTCATCCAATGAAGTCGACAAATTTACAGTGCTAATCTAAAATGGATAATGCCATATTGTCCACAAATTGACAGTGTACGGTTCATTAGTATTAATGCAGTGTACGGTTCAGTTTTATTTTGGGTATATATTCTATTTTTACAGAGCTTCAATGCATGTGAAGTTATTAACGTAGGCCATGCAATCTATTCATGATGATCATTCAACTAATTAATTTTTTGTATTCATGATGATCATTCAACTAATTAATTTTTTTGTAGACTGGAGATAATTAATATCAGAAGTTTAAGAGGACAAGTAAAGGTTGTTGGGGAAGTTATATGTGTCGGTGGTGCAATGGTCATGACCTTATACAAAGGTCCTGCTCTTCTATCTTTATCACCTGGTGTTAAAAGCCATAAAATTACATACAATTCTCAGCATACTATTATGTTGGGCTCGATATTAGTCTTTGGGAGCGTAGTTGTTTGGTCTGCATGTATTGCTTTCAGGTAATAATCAATGCCCTTATTGACAAATCTATGTATTCCTTCTTCTAATTTATTATACTCCATCTATAATTCCTTGACAGTTGATTTCTGAAACTAGATACAGGCTCCTATTTTGAAGAGATATCCGGCTCAATTATCAGTGACAACACTCTATAGTTTTGTTGCAAGCGTAGAATTTTCCCTAATTGCTATAATCTGTGAGCATAAAAAGCCCAATCTATGGGCTATACGATGGAGTGTTGAGCTTCTCAGCGTTTTATACTCAGTGAGCATCTTAGCGTTCAACAAAAGTTGTAAACTCGAATACACTGCAAAATAGATCAACTCAGTAGATATAACATGCCAATCCAGCCAATGAAGAGGTGAACAACTGGTCAATCATACTAGTTCAGAAGTAAAATATCCTAAACATGTTTGTGCCCTTCGTAGGGTTTCTATAGTGTAGCCACTGAAAGGAATATTTTAGAATAGATAGGATCACACCCTGCTCACCAGAGAATCATCAAGGGGCAGAAGAATTTAACGAGGCCTTGGAAGCCAACGAATGGATTTGTATTTTTTTTTTAAACCTTGCTATCTGTCGCTTAACCGATGCTTTAGTTGTCGGATAACCGATGCTTAACAGTTAACCCCGTCGGTTAAGCGACGGATTGGAAGTGATTTTTTTAAAATTTAATTTGAATTGGATGTCAGATAACCGACGCTTAACATTTAACCCCATTGGTTAAGCGACGGTTTGCAAGTGATTTTTAAAATTTAATATGAATTAGATGTCGGATAACCAACGATTTACATTTAACCGACGGTAAACTGATCTGTCGCTTAACCGATGGATTTGAGAGATGTTGAATAATCAATGATACTCCACTGACGCTTAAAAAAAAATCATAGTGTCGTACATGCGACAGGGAAGTGTCGAAAATCTGACAATAAGGCCGTCGGATTTTTGGTCGAAATGTAGTAGTGTAAGCATTTATTTTATCTTTTCCTTAGTTATGCATTGTGTCTAATAACATCTGATTCATTTCCAGAATTCTTTCATTATCCATTTTTGCAGTTTGCAGTTCATATTTTAACTCCTTAATTGTTTGTAGTAACTCTGAAGGTGGATTATTCAGTTCTACATAAATGTTGTCTAGGTTGTTGTGTTGAGACCCATTTTGAACAGATGCTTCAACACCTTCCATTTTCTTGCAAAATGGATTTTATATTTCTATACAGAAATAAATGTAAACAAATTCAGTATATTTTTTTTCTTATTTGCATGCGAGTGAGCTAATCACGCCTAGTGTTTGGAAACTTGCTATGATACCGCATGTAACATCCCTAAATTTCATGAATAATTTATTTATTTATTTACTGCATGTAACTTTAAAAGTTGCTAGGAAATAATTCCAACAGATGTTATACTTCATTTACTCCCTTTATCATGATGATAATGACTTATTTGTACTCTACAATATTTATGTTCCTATGTTAGTGTTTATCATTGCATGTTTCTTTTTACGACCTTTGTCGATATTTCGTCTTACATTTTGGTTGATGCCACTTTATGGAAAAAACTGCCTTTAGAACTCTGTTGGTTGCAAAGTTGTAAAAGTGTTTCTATTCTTGTTGTTTTTGTCCTACCTATGAGATGCAAAAGGGAAGGGTTATATTATTACTTAGCCTTTAAATTTAATGCATGAACCATCGTCTCGCTTGTGCAGGTGAATGAGTTCACACTCTCAGTTTTACAAAGGGTAAATCCTAACTCCAAGGTATTCCAAAACTTATGCAAGTAAGGTGGAACACCAAGGTTTGACAACCAAATATAAACCAATCTTAAACTAGAACACCTTACCAAACTATATACTATGTTATATATAAAAAATCGAGTTATAAGTTATAAAGCACTATACAAAAGTGCAAAAGGGTTCTTGAATGCAAAGGATGTTCACTAGGCAAAGTCGACGTGGCTGTTTGATAAGGTATGGGCTACATATTGAATGCTCCCCGAGGCAATCCATGTGGGTGCCTTTACTTCCCTAGCTGGCGGTCAGAAGGTTTAAGAAAAACCCTAAGGGTTTACTGTTTATTAGAAAAATGTGGAACTTGTTCGTGAAGCTTTGTTCTTTTATTTTACGCTCTATGAAACTATGTTGGTTTCTTTTCTTGCTCGGCTATGTAGCTTCAAGGGTAGTTCAAGAGGAAAGGAGTCGAGTTTCTATTTCTACTTACCTGTATATTCATGAGACATTGTCGGTGGTTTCTATTACATTTATGGGAAGAGGAAGCTTTCATAACCAGGTATGGTCTACTCCTTCTAGTGATGATAAATTTTTCTTAAGTCATAGTTTGTTTTTCATTAAAAAAAACATTGTTTAACCTCCATAATTTATATGCGTAGGAGGGTTCTGGATACATGCTCCACGGCTATAAGTTTTTCATTTGGATGCTGCATTGACAAACCTTATGGCCGGGTAATACTTGTTCTTGGTCTCTTCATGGCTCTGTGGTTGCACCTCCATGACCTGTTATGCATTTGTTGAAAGATTGGGGTTTTCATCTATGCGCCTGTTCGTCTATGTGAGAGTGATAATGTTCCTTTTGTATCCATGAGTATTTAGTTTACACATTGTAAAGAGGAAATCCATTCGACAATGAATTTGATGGACTGTGTTACTTTTGTTTTGGTAACTTGAAGTTATGACAGGGTTTTTGGTTTTGAAAGAAAATAGTCTATGACTGTCTCTGTGGATAAATATTTAAATTCAAAGGACCCCATGAGGGCTTGTATAATGCCTTGTTTTAATTCAGTGAATACTGTAACCTCGTTCATTTAAAATCAATGTGACTATGTACACTTTGGTAATATATGCAATCTATTTTGTTTTCAGTCTTTGTTTACTATTTGCGAAAGTTTATTAATGAGATGGCTATGAGGACCTTACTATATTTTCATTTTAGAAAAGATCCGTAAGGTCAATGTCAATTATATTTTCTATTCTTCAAATCAAGCATTGTTTTCTAAAATTTGAAAAATGACCCGTGAGGGTTTTGTATGTATTTTGGTTTTTATAGAAACAAAGTCTATGCAAAAATATGTAGTGGTCATGAAGCCTCTATCCTATTGCATGCATTCCTGAAAAGAAAACTACGGTTATGGAGCCACTGTTAGAAACTATTACTGTTTATTTCTTTCTAAAAGAGGTTTTATGAGTAGTCGGTGAGGCTTTATAATTCAGTCGTGAATACTTATCTTGGTTATACAGTATTGAAATGTTATTTTATTTGGAAGTGTATTTTGTTTTCCTCAAAATGACATAAAGTAGGTCATAGAACCTTGGGTAAAATTTCTAAAATATTAAAAACTTCTTAGGTCGTGAAGGCTTATTTATTGTTTAATATAGTTTTATAAAACAAAGGGTTGTATCGCCACTGTCACAGATAAATATTGTTGATTATTCTCAGCAAAGGTTTTTGGTAACTTGTAAAATACCCATGAGGGTTTCCAAGTTGGACTCTGACTTTGCAATTCGTTATTTGTCCTTAAATTATAAAAGGGTTTAGTTTTAAAATATGTTGGCATTGATCCTGTGCTTATCTTGTTTCTTTCTTGATAGGAGCTGTAAGGTCATAATCTATTTAAAGTTTATGAAACCATCATTAGGTTGATTAGACTGTCCTTTTTATAAAGAGACGATACTGGTTTTCTTAGTGGATTATAAGACTGATTTTAAAACCAAAGATATAAGCCCTCAGGATGCTAGGTTTTAAATATGTAAGTGATAAACTACAGATAACAATACCAATTCGGCTTACAGCCTATAACCAGTGCTACATCGCGTCAAGAAACTCGATTTGGTATTTCAAGAAAATAATGTTTTTAATGAGATCTGAGGGCATAACTCAGATATTAATTTGATTTATAGTTTTTCTTACCTTTTGTATCTAGGGTTTTGGATCTGAACCAGAGGGTTTACTTAATGATTCCATCTTGAAGTTAAAACAAGTTTATCCTTATTATACCATATATACTAAGTGTATTTTTATTACAGGCTTAAATCCTGAGTATGTTTTGCATAAATACGGTTTTTGTTTCAAATAAGAAACCATGAAGTTAGCTTATGAACTATATATGGGTTTTAGCCTTTTTAGGATTTATCGATTATATTTATATTTTTTACTTATATGCCTCTGTAACTAGATGTATAATTTATAATAGCCTCTATACATGTTATGAATATTATAATAGCTAAACTGCAATAGATCTCATAAGGTGTTTTTTCAAAGGTTTTCACTGAAAAATTAACTGTTATGTTCTTTAAAACCCTAAACTAACAGAGGATTACAAATGTAGGTTTAAGAAGAACTGAGATAGACATATTCATAATTAAATTTTCCAAATACAGAAAATAGTATCTTGTTAAGCTAAAACTGACTTAGTAGAATAAATTTCAGATTTCTTCTATTAGAAATAGTAAAGGCTAATTTCCAAAATCTCTGTAGATGATAACGATTTTTAGATAGGAAGTACAGGTAAGAAAAATAAACTATCAATATAAGAATTATAGATACTGAGCATACTTCCAAAATACAAACTTAGAATTAAATCATCATTAAAATAACAACTGTTAGAACCTGAATAATATGCAGAAGGGGACAACACCCAAAGGAGGCTGTTCCACCAAACCTTCTCCCAGAGCAGCCAAAGTTACTTGCTTAGGACCCCCGATCCTGTTCACTGAAAAAATAGGACGAATATCTCTTAATATAGCCCACACAACAAACTTGCTGTAACTTAGCACTCAATAGAAGTCTTAACTCAGCAATTCCACTTTATCTATCCCCTCATCAAATTCCTTGTGTGCCTGACTTTTAAGTTTGTAATAGTCAAAGGGTTCATTCACGTAGAAATCATAATGAGTAGTGAGCCCCCTACTCAATTTTATGGTATATATAAGATTTCTTAGGTCTTTGGGTCAGTTTTGGAATTAAACGAGCCACCCGCTTAGTTCCCCCCTCTCACGGAACATGACCACAATTTTAGGGATTATGCCTCCTGCAAAAACTAGAAAGTGAAATGTTAGTGCTGCCACTTGTCAACCATCCTTCTACAGCTGCTCATTCCTCCTAGTGAGTTAGTGAACACTCATTTAGCAATCTCCCTTGGATAGGTGTCTCTTCTATTTAATTATTAAAATAAATAATTCTTCATTTACAGTCATCCTTGAGCAACTTGGTCATAAAAATTTACAAAAAATTTAACATAATGTTTTTATAAAATAAATAATAAATATTTATTTTCAGTTTTGGGTATGTCACAACAAGTACCTCACGATAACGACCAACAAAACCAAGAACCAAGGTCACGCTTGATAGCCACCCTCAACTGTGCATGCAGGTAAAAACAACCATGATATGACCCATAAATTTCCTTCAAAATTGTAGATTGAGGAAAGAACTAAAAGGTTAACCAAAAACTTACTAGTTGAGCCGAGGGTCGAATTCCTTCGCGGCCAAACCTGGAAAAAAGGAAATTATTACCCAATTTTATTAATATCTAACTGACTAAACGAAGAACCTCAAATAGTGATAATAATTAGCAAAGAAGTTAAGAAATGATTAATTTACCTGAAAATTGGTAATTGTGTAGCAGGTACGTGACCTATAAACTGTTCTTGATATCGAACCTAAAACTCTGATGCAAGATCGTGTAACCTAGACAACAAATCAAGGAAATGAAAGCAGTTTTTGCTAGTAAAATCAAATCACTAAGAATAAACCAAAATGACTGAAGGCTCAACCAAACCTCCATTTTTCCTTCACGGTTGTCATGGGTTGATGCATCTCTACTAACATTAGTGTTGTAGACCATCCTAGCTTCCCTTTGGCTGGGAGTGTTTAGCTTCTGACAAAAATATTCGAGGGTTAAAACCCTTCCCAAAGTCAACAACCTCGTACTTTCCATCCAACTGCAATCCATTAAATGGATTTGAAATTTTATACATCTCCACTTAAATTTTAAACATTAAGCTTTGGATCATAGTTTTGAAGGCTAGGTATGTGTAATGTCCTTTTTCTAGGATAGTTCATTTGTTAGGTATGCTCCTTGTTGGGTTTTCCATGGATGCATGAACAAGGTAGAGACAGTACATGCATGTTTGAATAAGCGTTAGTTGTGAAGCTAAGTAAGTATTATAGTTAACATTTTGTTTCTTTCCCAAATCCCATTTTGATGAGTTGCCTGGTGATTAAGGCTTTAAATTTTACTTGTTCACTTGGAAGCTTCTTGAGCTAAGGGTTTAAAACAAAGTTAAATTTTTTTTTAAGGTTCAAATCATAATTTATTTTAACTTGGTATGTTACAAAATGGTATCAAATCCAGGTTACAATACTTCTACCTAATGGGACAATGCGTAGTTAATTTGTATAATATGATTAAGTACATTGACTATAAACAACTATAAATAACAAAAGGATAAATATTGTTACACACAGACATAACAATGGTAGAACCCAGACAAATTATGGAAGAAGAAGTAGTACTTGTAGGTATGTCAGCATTATAGAATGCAAGCCTCTATGTAGAACTTGGATCAAAACATAACGCATATATGCAGTCGAAAATGTTAGAAAATATGAGGAGATTGAAAGAAGTTTGGAAATCCTTAAGGAATATAATCTTAAACTAATGAATGCCAAATCAGATCAAGAAGAAATAAATGAACTAATCCTCAAAAGTTTGACAGATCCACAAAAAAACAATGGCCAAAATTCTTGCAGTATTGGAAAGAAGAGGAAAGGAGCAGTACAAGGTGACAGTAGTGAAGAAACTATAGATAACATTCTTGTGATCTTGCAAGACTTAAAGAAAGATGATGACATAAAATTTGAAAAGAAAAAAGAAAAATATCTGGAGCTGTAGGGAGAATTTAAAAAGTTTAGGCCCTCAATGTTTGATGGAGAATTTGAGGAAGCAACTGAAGCTTTGTTACTAAATATCAAACGATATTTCCAGGTATATAGATATGACAGTTATTTGAGGGAACTCTTAGCAATCTTTCAGCTAAGTGGAAAAGATTCCATGTGGTGGCAGGAGGCTAAAAGCGTAAATAACATATGCAGTAAAGAGTTAAGTTAGAAATTTTTTAACAAATAATTAAAAAAAAAAAATGTCAGAATGGTATTATGATGAGAAAGCCAAATGATTCAATGATTTGCAACTAGGAATGTTAACTAGGGAAGTGTTTGTAACCAAGTTCGTAAATTTACATCGCTATGTACCTTACTTAAGGGATGGAAAAGATAGGGTGTACAGGTTTATCTGTTGTTTACGTCCAACATATAAGTAAAATATTGAGTTTGATATTCCTAAGACAATGGATGAGGCAATTAGAAAATCCAAGTTGTGCTACCGTTGTTCAAACAAAGATCAAAATTGACTATAAATTGGCAAAATAAAAAAAGAGAAGCTAAATCAACATAAAAAGGATTTAAACCTTCTCCTTCTAGGCAAGGAATAAGAAGTCATACTGATAATAATTACAACAAACCAAGTGTAGCCACCAGCAGTGGTATGAAGGGTATTAGAACTTCCAATGGTGTGTGGATTAACAACATGAAATAAATTAAATGTTGGGGTTGTAATGGACCTCATCTATACAGAAATTTTCCTCACAATCCTGATAGAAAAATGGCTCCCATAAGCATGCTACATGAAGATTCTACTGTCAATGACATAGCGAGGAATATACCTAAAATTAATGCTTATTTGGAAGACAAGCATGCGGATCATCAATCCACTATGTTGGAAGTAGAAGGTAAAATATCAAATACATCTGTTTCTATACTTATTGATTTAGGAGCTAGTTTAAGTTATATTGCACCAAGATTACTTGAAAAATGTAAAATATGCATGGCTGGTACAACTGGCAACGAGAATGGAAAGGAAGGTTACAGAACTAGTTAAAGATTCCAGATTGAGTTTAAATGGCATGGATACTACACTTAATGTAAACATACTTCCTCTAGGATCGTATGACATTTTGATAGGCATGGACTAGGTAGAATCTCATAAAGCCATTATCAATTGTTTACATAAAAGTTTTGATTGAATGTATGAATAAGGAAAGTATCATACGTTAAAGGAGATTTACATAACTATATCTACATGACAAATCTCAGTGGTACAATTAAAAAAATGTATTAGAAAAGGGTGTCAAATTTATGCCATCAAACTTAAATAAATTGAGCCCGAAAAGTCAAAATCAGTGTTGGAATAATTTCCTATTTTAAAGGATTTCAGGATGTATTTCATGAGGATATACATGGATTAGAACCTAAATGAGATTTAGATTTCACCATATATCTAATTCCGGGTTAAACACCGGTATCACGATCTCCCTATCGTATGACTACCCCAGAATTGATGAAATTAAGAATGCAAATACATGAATTACTGGAAAAAGGATGTATTTGGCTTAGTGTATTGCCACGGGGAGTAGTCGTGTTGTTCGTTAAAAATAAGGATGGAACTTTCAGAATGTACATTGATTACAGACAATTAAATAAGATGATTATTAAAAATAAGTATCCTTTACTAAGAATAGATGATCTGTTTGATCAGATTGGTGGAGAAAAAATATTTTCAAAAATTAATCTCAAGTGAGGATACCATCAGTTACGGGTAAAGGATGAATATATCCACAAAACTACATTTCAAACAAGATATGGATAGTATAAATTTATGGTAATTCCATTCGGTTTAATAAATTCCCCTACAACATTAATGAATATGATGAATAATGTGCTAAGTAAATTTTTGGATAAATTTGTGTTGGTATTTATTGATGATATTCTAGTATATTCAAAGAATGAGGTAGAGCATGAAGATCACCTAAGGAAGGTTTTGGAAACTTTAAAAGAACATCTGTTATACACAAAACTAAGTAAATGTGATTTTTATAAAAATTAAGTATAGTACTTGGGACACGTCAACTCAGAGAAGGGAATAGCAGTTGACCCTGCTAAATCAAGGCTATCTTGGAATTTCCTACACCAAAATATGTACATGATATAAGATATTTTATGGGGTTAACATGATATTACGACAAATTCATAGAAAACTTTCCCAGAATAGATCACCCTATAACAACTTTGCAAAAGAAAAGTGTTCGATTTATCTGGAGCCAACAATGTCAAGATAGTTTTGATAAATTAAAATATTTATTGACAACAACACCAATATTAAAAATTGTTGATCCAAACATGGACTTTGTGGTATGCACTGATGTGAGTAAATAAGGGTTGGGAGGGGTTTTAACTCAAGAAAGTCATGTAATCTGTTATGAATTTAGAAAACTAAAGGAGCATGAAAAAAATTATGTAGTACATGATACAGAATTGGTAGCTATCATTCATGCCCTTAATATCTGGCGACATTATTTGGTAGGAAAGAAACTTTTGTTACTAACAGACAACATTGTGTTAAAATATTTAGTTGATTAAAAAACATTGAATGCCCGCCAAGCCAGGTGGATTACATTCCTGAGTGAGTATGATTTCGAAATTAAACACATAAAAGGGAAGGAAAACATAGTAGTGAATGCACTAAACTGACAACAACACAAAATGCATTCAGTGCGAATTAGTAATTATGAATATGAATTCAAAACTTCGTTGAAGGAAGCATCAAATAATGATAAGCAATATAAGAATTGGGTGGAAAAATGTAATCAGGAAACTTTTGGAACTAAAGAAAGTCTGTATCAGATTGATGCAAAAAGGTTTTTATGTTTGAAAAATCGAATTTATGTTCCGTATCAGATTGATGCAAAAGGGTTTTTACGTTTCAAAAATCGAATTTATGTTCCCAACCAATATAATATAAAATAGATTATCTTTAGATAATTAAATGATAACCCGTATGCAGGACACCCTGGATATTAGAAATTTATAACAACTTTAAAGAAATATTTGTATTGGTCAAATATGAAAAGAGAATCAACCAAGTATGTGGCCCGATATTTTACTTGTGAACATGTTAAATCCATTCACCAACACCCAACCAAATTATTGCAGCCTATACCCATGTTGGAATGGAAATGGGAAACTATAACAATGGATTTTATTACAAGGTTACCAAAAACAAATAAGCAGAATGACTCCATTATGGTTGTAGTGTATAAACTAAGTAAATCAACCCATTTCATACCTCTAAAGTCAACTTATAAAGTTGTCAATAGTGTTGATATATTTATGAAATAAATTTTCAGACTACATGGAATTCCAAAAATAGTTATCACATATCGTGATGCCAAATTTACCTCAAGATTTTGGATGTCACTATTTAAGGGTATGGACACGAAATTGAATTTTACTACATCCTATAATCTGTAAACAGATGGAAAATTGAGTGAGTGAATTAGGTTTTGGATGACATGTTGAGAATGTATGTGATGAATCAACCAGGTAAATGGGAGGATTATATTCATTTGGAGTTCGCATATAACAACAATTATCAAGCATCCCTCAAAATGAGTCCTTTTGAGGTATTGTAATCTTTTTATTATCTTTTAAACGATTAAACAAAAGTTAATGATAAACACGAAATGAATATGGCAGAAACCATAATAATCAACCGGGATCATAGTTTATATGTTTCCACTTAATTTTCTAACATTAAGCTTTGGATCATAGTTTTGAAGGCTAGGCATGCGTAATCTCCTTTTGCTAGGAAATCTTCTTTCCCAAATCCCATTTTGATGAGTCGCTTGGTGATTAAGGCTTTAAATTTGACTTGTCCACTTGGAAACTCCTTGAGACGAGGGTTTAAATTTTGAAACCTAAGGTGGGTGCACCTTGGTAATCTTTTAAAGTTTAAAACAAAGTTTTTTCTTCTTTTTTAGGTTTAAATCATAATTTATTTTAACTTGGTATGTTACATTTTTATCATCCAATTTTATTTAAAAATACTATACATTTTCATTTAAAAAAATAATTAATAATATATAAAATTTAAATAATTGATTTCTCTAGAATTGATGTAGATATGCCATTGATTTAACAACCAACTACTAAATCGCAATGACATGAGATTATTAATTGTGTAAATTAGTACACTTACAATATAGTATACAAATTGAACATGTGGGGAGCAAACAACCATTCCTCCCAAGCACCCAAGTTACATTTAATAGACTTTTGGATATATCAATTTATACATGCTTTCCTAATTTTTAAATATAAGAATAAAATGCAAAATTCAACCAAAACTTATAGATTCAAAAAACCTATTGTCACATGACATTTTAATAAGTGAATTTGTCAAATACTAATAATAATTATTTTTCTCACAATTATTTTTAAAACTATTTAGTCATATTTTTACATGCTCTCCTACCTTCCAAATATAGGAATTGAATGCAAGAACATAATCAAAACCAAAAGATTTCGAAAAAAGTTTTCAATTACGAGTTATCTATGCATCAATTATTTTTTATATTCTTTTTTTTTAAATAATGGTATTGAACTTTTTTTTGTTCAAATTCCTATCACCAAGCCTTAACTTGGATGGATTTTAGCTCACCCCTAAGGGGAATTGAACCCTAATAGGACGCACACTGTAATACACCAAACAATTGTCTAATTATTATTACTTTGAATATTTTTTTTAAATATTTTGACAATAAAGTCAAAATGAATGTAATGAATTATTTTTATTGAATAATTAAAATACTGGGAGGAATCATAACTGAAGTAGCCGTTAAATGAGTGTTTGCTGTCCCACAAGGGGAAAGGAAAAATGGAAAAATTTGATGAGTGAGAACTCAAGTGATGCAGGAGGCATCTTCCCCAAAATCAGGTCAAGACTCCTTGAGAAGCCCTTAAGAGCAGCAAGCTCATAAATGACCAAGTCCTAGGAAAAATACTATAAAATAATATGTCCATCAAATAGGTGAAAGGCTGGCGATGGATGGGAAAATAATATATTGATGCAAAGAGATGGCACATTAATCGAAATTTTTCCTTGTGGTTGAAAAAACAGGTTCAGTGGTTCTGAAGCAAGTAAGTTTTGGTTGCTCTAGGAGTTGGTTGGGAGGAATGACAACTTCAGTTATGTCTTCCTGATAGTGGTGACATGTTCCTTACTAAATTTATTAACTGTTTAGTATTGATAATTACAAGATGAAAGTATATTTGACTTCTAAGTGCACTATACAGTGATAATTATAGTGTGTGTCTATTACTATTCTTTTTATCTCTTAAAGTAATATGTTCTTAGTTATAATATGTTATTTGTTAATTACTTATGTACAAAATGTAGAAAATTTTAATGGTAAATACCTATATTCCCATAAACCTTGAACCAAAGAAACCGGGAACACAGCTTAAACCACACACCCAAATGGATCCATACCTTGTGATTGCTTGTTTTAACCCAAGAGTATAGTGCAAAAGATGCACTGGTCCATTTATACATGCAAAGACAACATACCAATAAATGTTAGTATCAAGTTACAATCCTTTAAAAATTAAAACATTCTAACAAGTAGATTAAGGGATGGTTATTCTCACCTTAGGGATGAGAAGGACTACGCCTAAGAGGAGTTAACCCTGTCACCACCCCTGTGTGGTACGAAAATTCCAAATCTCCTTTATCTGCAAGCAAAAGGGGATAACCCTTTACAATCATCAAATGGGAACTAATTGTATTCAAACTTAAGAAAAACTTGTAAGGTGTAATTGTTCTCACCTTAAAGGTTGACTTGGGTCATCGAGGAAATGCCAAGTCATGTCCCCAACACCTTTGGTACCCATTCATGGGAACCCTATCTACGCTTATCAAAACAAGGCTAGAAGTTATAACCTCTCTTAAAAACCTAAAAATGAAATACATTCTTTGTTTTAATTACTAGTGCTAAAAACAATTTTTTCTTACCTTCATTACTTGCACAAAGGGCCAGGGTTTTACTCCTCCTCATTACCTTCCCATCCTTCACCCTGCACAACAAAATGAGTGAGATTCATGTTAAAAAAACTAGAAGTAAATGTATTAAACATAATAAAGAATGAGGTTAAAAACTATTTACCTGAAGAAAAATACATTGCTGGCTTGAGAATCCTGTGGCCATTTTCGAAGGTAAGAAACTGGGTTGCTTCCACCCATAAAACAAGCAAGGGTTGGCTGAGTTCATGTAAGAATCCACACAACCATTGAAACTTAATGGTAATCCTTTAAAAAAACCTGATATTTGCAGAGTAAAACCAAACTAAGTATGGAAGACCCAGAGGGTTTAACACGATCACAACCCCAAGATGGAGCGACCAAACAAAGCCATCATTAAATAAGAAAAATTATGCAGAAAAAGACCCTCAGGATCAATTGAATGCAGGTAAAAACCCTACAAAAACCTTTTCATTGAAAACACACTATATCACAAACAACCAGAGGGCTAGGATCATTCCTTCCCTGGACAAGTACGTTGGTCAGTTAATGTGCTTGGTTGCATTGTCAACTCATAGCCAGGTTAAGACCCAAAAACTTAAAGATCACTTTAAAAGCTTCCTTAAAATCTCTCGTGATCACAGTTGTCCACCACTTGTGCCTCCCAAGGGTCATGAGCCAAAAACCTTGGCTTAAACTTATAGCATGATCCCATATAAATAGTTCAAACTATGATTACAACAAACAGACAAAGAAAACCCCCATGATGACATGCAGCATTGTCAAACCAATAAAGAGTTTAAATCTTATCCATGGACACAAGTAAATATCATGTTACAACAAGTAATTTATAAACAATTTTTTTATTAGGAAAATTAGGGATATGTGACAGAATGGTATCAAAGCATGGTTTCAACACTTGGCCTGAAAAATCCCAAAACTCCAACTTATAAAAATAGAAAACTAACTTTATTTGTTATGGTTTGACTCTCTTTGAAAACAAGAAGAGAAGAATAAGCTTGTTTCGGATGAATCATGGTAGATGTGGGAATGACTGCTGAGGAAGAATCACATCCTAAAGATCCAGTAAACAATGAAGAAGGTAACATTAAAGACGGATAAATATGAATGAAAGTAGGAACTCTAACCCATCTAAAATCCTATAAATGGTAAAATATTTAAGGGAGAAACTAAAACAAGTTAAGGAAGAGAAAAAATGCATTTTAAAATCACAGGAAGAGTTCAATAATGTTTTGCCGACTAAATTGCATGGTAATGAAAAATAAAAAAATAAAGAACCCGAATTAAACCTGGAGAGAACTACACCTTATAAACGTAAGGTAAGAAAAATGGAATTCTCTAAACCTGAGTCTGAACCTTCAAGTGAAGGTCCACTAAACATAATAATGGAAATATAATAATTATAGGGAAATTACTAATAGTAACTAGAAGAAAACGAAATACAACTGTATGAAGAAATTTCTGGTGAATTTACAAAGATCAAACCTCCTATGTTCAATGGAGAAATCGAAAAAGAAGAAGAAGTAGAAGTTTAGCTATCTAGAATGTAAAAGTACTTCCATATTTATAACTATTCTGATGAATTAAAAGCAAAAATGGAAATTTATAATTTGACCAGAAAATATGATATATGGTGGCAAGAGATAAAGAAAATAAAAGGCATTAAAAAATGTTACGTAACTTGGAAAACCTTTAAGAAATATTTCAAAAGAAAATATTTATCAGAACAATATTACAAGGAAAAAGCTAAATAATTCTATGAATTATGATTAGGTGCCATGACTATGAAAGAACTTTGCAGTAAATTATTAATCTTATTACGTTATGTGCCTTATATTTTTTATGAGAAACAAAAAATATAGTGTTTCCTTAGTTTTTTACCTCTTATGTTCAAATAGATAATCAAATATGATAATCTGAAAACTCTGGAAGACACAAGGAGAAAAGCAAACTTTTTTTATGATCAAAATAAAAACAAGCGAGAGAAAATACCTAGCCGAAAAAATAAAATACATGACAATTTTGAACAGAATAAGAAAGGTAGTAGGTTTTATAATAACACTGGGAATAATTAACGAGGATAGTAAGGGAATAATTATAAAAATTATAAACCGAAGAATCTTGCAGCCATAAAAGAAAGAGAAACACCCACTGCTTTTATTAAAATTATTGCACAAAGGGAACCATTAAAATGTTGGGAATGTGGTGAACCACATTACTTTAAAGATTTCCCTGTAAGAAGAAATTTTTTAAATAATGTCCATTCAATTCAAGAAGCTGCCATAATCAAGGATAATTTTAGGGGCGAATTTTAGCCCAGTGGGCTATTTTTCCATGGTTTTCACCCAAAAAAGATTTGCCATTTTTCATTTTTTGAAGCCCTGTTTCGCCCAATTTTGATGGGGTAAAAATTTTTCACCCTAAAAATCGCCAAATTATTATATAAACGATATAAAATCCTTGGAANCGTCAATCATTTTATATTTTGCGTTTTAAGAATTGGTAGTATTCGCCAACATTTATACACTTTTAAATAAGTACGGTTCCTTAAAATCATTTCTGGCCACAATGGGAGATATAACAAGAAGCATGCCTAGAATTAGTGCAACATTGGAAAATAGGTAAGAAGACCATCAAACATCTATGGTCTAAATCAAATATATGTTAAAAGACAAACTCATTTATATATTAATTGATCCAGGTGAAAAGTTAAGTTATGTATCACCTAGAATTGTAGCACCAGTAAATTTGAACTTGAAATCTAACAACCTTAATGTATGAAATTCGACAGACATGTGTCTATTATTCGACGACACCATATTTTTTTGTCATTAGTGGGAATTCGTCAGTTATTCGACACCATTGCAATCTCCGTCGATATTTCAACATCATATTACTTGAACTAGATGTCGAAAATCCTACGATAAGACGTCAAATAACCGACGGGTTTCAATGCAATCCGACACCTGCAGGTCATCCTTTCTATGAATTATTCATCGGATGTAATGTCCTACAATGTTGAAAATACAACGGGATGTAGATTCCCTGGGAATCAGAATTCCAACAGTTTGAGGATGTTTTAAAAAAAACAATGGAACCAAAGTGTCATAACAAGGATGAGTTGCCATGTTACGTGGAGAGAAGGATGGGATGTAACTTTTTGAAATCACGGTATGGGAGTGTCAAGGCACTTCACATTTTGTGTGGGTGTAAAATAATTACAATTAAAAAAATAGAACAAAGATTTATGTGAATCAAAATAACTTAAAACACATACAGTTAGATTTATTCACTAGTCTTGCAGAAATTGGAATGAAGAATATTGAAAATGAATACTCAGAAAGCTGAAAATATGAAGATTGAAGCTGTAAACTAACTTCTACTATTAAATAAGTAATGTTGGTTTCCACTAACAAATAATTGCAAAACATGTACTCTTAGAATAAATTCATAAGGTTCATTTAATAGTTCACGGGGCATGAAGGATGTAAATCATACCTTAAATCATAGTGTTGGGAATGAAGGATGCAGATAATACCCTAGAATTGAGGATACTAAGGATGGGATTAGACCATAGACATCATAGTTTTTTATTGTTTAAAAGGGGATGTCCCTAGAGTTTAAAAAAAACAACAACAGAACAAGCTACATTTTTTGTACAAGGACCAAAATACAGAGCTACAAGGCCAATACTTTCCTTCGTCCTTGACAGTGTCTCTAGCATTCCTTCAAAAGTGTCCCTGGCAATTCCTTTAGAAATACTAAGCCCAGCGACATCATTTAGAGGGATGCAGGGCAACTTCATCACTCGGTAGGCTACTTCTCAAAAGATATTTATCAGCCTTTGGCGGCAAAGTTCAAACACGTAGTCCTTTCCATGAAAATTAAATACATCTTCCCATGTGGCAAATCACCTTTAGTTTCAAGACTGTTAGAACTTAAGATATTATTAGTTCTCAAATGGCATTCATTTAACACACAAGCATTATCCGATGTGATATTTTCTCCATTATTGTCATTGGCACTTGAAACTTGGTGATTAAAAATTTAAATGCCATATTTTCTCCTAAATAAGGTATATTTATCATTTAACATATTAGTTAGTCATTTAACATATCAGTCATTTGACATATAAGGTAATTATCGGATTGAACATATAAGTCAGTTCACTTACTAGGAGTTCTACAAGATTTTATTCCACATGAGGATAAA
The DNA here is from genome assembly GCA_001517045.1 of Pseudotsuga menziesii. Taxonomy (NCBI): domain Eukaryota; kingdom Viridiplantae; phylum Streptophyta; class Pinopsida; order Pinales; family Pinaceae; genus Pseudotsuga; species Pseudotsuga menziesii. Next base: position 118,768 of record LPNX010223785.1, read on the forward strand.
ATGCTCTCCCTTCCATCAACTAATTTATTCTCATGGGAACATATTATCTGAATTATAGTCTATTACCCAAGTATGTCAAGTTATTCCATAGAATATGGATCTCGCCTATTTATAACATATAGTGAAAAATTCCAGAAAACCAACCTCTCTCGTACACCTAAGGGCCTTATTCTCTTTGATGGCCATGCAAATTTCTCCTGGAAAAATTTGAACTTTGAAGTGCTCTGATTTCAAGATTTCCATAAGTAAGATATCACCATATTTTTCATTGTGATCATAAGCAAATTCATACCATCTAGTAGTGAGCACAAGTCTCCATCTAGACTGCAAGTATGCATACCACTCTATTCTCCATGAAAACCCATCAAAATTATTGAATGTCGCAATGCCTTGTTACCCTAAGAGATATTTTGGCATGAACATTACTGGGAAATACTGGAAAATAAAAACAAATGAATCCATAAGAGATCATACAGTAAAGAAGAATGCACTTGAGAAGAGACAAAATAAAAAAATACATTTGCAAAAAGAAAACTCAAGGATGCTTTTAAAACAGAAAGGGATACAAGTTTTAAGAATTCATAACCCTGCAAATTATTTTGAGCTAACATAAGATAAATCCAAACATCACAAACTTAGACTGTCAAGAGACTTTACCATTTTACCACTTCGGCCAAAGCATTTTCTTTGGATTGTCCTTGCAAATGAAGAATGTTCAGTAAACATATATTTTACAAAATATGTAACCATTTCCCTATTTGGTCTCAACAGACCTTCACCAACATGTGGCTTCTATATATTCTTGAATATTCCTTTAGTTCCCATCTAAACAATCAACAAATATGGAAATTAACTCTACACAAATAAGAAAAGAAATGTCTACAAAGGTTAAAGAATCAGAAACAGATTTCAACTGCTAAAAGTTTAAACTACTAAGAAATCTAAGCAAATTTCACAGTTTAACGAACTTGATATACCATTGATGTTTCATTATCACCAAACAACCAGCTCTCCCCAGTCCATATTACTTGTGCCCTTATCTCCACGTTTGATTCTAGCTTTCCATTTGAGCCAATTTAAAAATATATCTACAACAACACAACCAACAAAAGATTCCAACATTATAATAACAAAAACTCGAAAGAAGTTAAAATCAATAAAATTTTGATAATAATTCATTTTATATCCCCATATAATAGCTAAGTAATTATTCAATAACTAAAGCATTGCATGTATTGGTTAAAAAGATAGAAATGCCATGGAAACTCTTCACCCTGTGTACACCGCATAATACTAGCCAATGCAGTAGAGCCTTCACCTTCTCAAATCCAGAGCTCAATCCTTTCCATAAGGTTACAAATCTGAAATACACCAACTTATTCAAATTTATTTGCAACTCCTCTCTTTCCAAAACTTCCATAAATGATCACCTTTTTCTACCACTATAAATCAAAATCTCATTCAAATACAAAAACACAAACTTATATGAGAAAGGATGCCACATCGTTGCCATCAATGTCATGAAGTTACTCAGCACATTGGTGAGACCTACATGTCTGGGAAGTTAAGGATATGAAAAACATTTCAAATTCATCCTACATGCAGTCATCATACCACTGAAAATTGTAACATGCATCGTTGTTCCTGACCTTACAATTGTAAACATAATTGTTTACAAATATGGACATATTATGAGAAACAAATATGGGGGTTTCCTGTAGAAGTATCCTTAAAACCAAGTTTTATATGGGTTGAATATTTCAAAGAGAAGTATACTCCATTTTGTAGCAACACTAGTATGCCCATATGTCACAACCTTTGTTTGGCATCCCCTTCATCACATTACATAAGATTTTTGTGGAATTACTGTAAGAAGTAGCCCTACATATTTGGGTGATGATCACATTGGACTATGAATTATGTGGGTTGTCACCAAATTTTAGTCATTATTGAATGACCTTGATACCCTACTATAGAATAGATACTCGAAAGTTTAAAAGGATTGAATCTATAATGACAAGGATTACAAAACCAATAAATGTGTCATGATAAAATAATACTATATTGATTACCTTATCCTGCAACATGTGCCATCTCTCAAAACAACACAAATAGGATATCACACTATACACACTTACCCTACAATTAGCACTGTAGATATGCAAATTTAGAATAAAACCATGAACTTTAATGATTTATAATCCAATTTGGAGGGACATAACTATCAATCATTTCTAATATCATTTTTCTCAGTCATCTTCCCATATTTTTAGCTATAATTGCCCAAGCATCAATAGTCACACATACGCAAATATATACAAATAGATTACTATGTGCCTAAACAACCTTTTATGATTAGAATACAATACTAACCAAGACATATTGATGCAATAATATCATTTAAAATTTTTAGTTATACTCATTTTTTAACAACATGCCCAAACCATAGTAGGGTACCAAGTTTGTATTAGAACCTACTACTCATTTGCATTTTGAAGAGAAGGTTATGTTTTGTCGTGATCCATGGATAGCCAAGACAGCCTGGTATCTCTTACCTTGCTTGATCTATGTACAAATGAGATTGCACAATATATTCAAGAGACCACCCAGGGAAACATTGATGTCTTTACATCATATTCAAAAGTTTCCCTTCACAATAATTCCTATCATCCAATATAAATTCAATGGTGTTGTGACTAAAAAACAGGTACATTATGTTTCCTAACTGGAAATGTTGATGTAGAACCTTGAGAATGGTCTATATTACTAGATCTGCCAAGTGAAAAGTGATTTACCTATTTTGTTTGCATTAGACAGATTCAAATCCAATGGACCCTCCTATCATTTCTTCTTGTGATCCATTTCCCACACTTAGTTCTCTTCAGAAAAAGAATGGGATGCTCTACTTGTTTGTAGAATCCTTTAAGCTTTCACTAATACATGATCTGGATTTACCATCATCAATCTCTGGCGTAAAGTCCTCTTTCTTTGTACCTTTATCTTCATACTCCTCACATATGTCTTTCATATCCAGAGTAAAGTTAGTTTCAGTCTTTCCTCGACATTTGGATGACAACTTATTTTTCAACTCAGAGGTGAATGCCTGAATGTCAATAGCAGCACATAAACCACTGCAAACGAAGCGATAAAAAATGAAATCAATAAACCAAAACATGCATCTACTTGTAAAAGCAAAACCAAATCCTATATTTTAGAAGGAAGTTCTTATAGCATATGTAACATTTACCATCCACAACATTTAAACTTGCAAAATAAAATGCTATAGTAATAATAAAGCATAAAATGATAAATCGGACTTTTAACACAAAACTTACTAGCAGAAACGTTCCATAAATGTGCGGGTTCTTGATTGACTTGTGCAACACAAATTATAGGACGACCATAGGCTTGATAGGATGCTCAAGTGGACACACCACTTCTATCTCATCGACCCCAAAGGATCCAAAATGATGTATAAACTGTGAGAGTTTAAATCTCGCACCTAGTGTCATTGGAGAAGATTCGAATCCCAGTGTTGTCTGCAATTTCTGTCACAGGACAGGAACGATGGACAAAATCCCACAATATTCCCAAACCCAGTTTAAGGTATCTATTATCCCATAGCATGTCATGATATCAACACTACAATTTGTCTTTAAACAACTTCAACCCACTTAACAGCTAAACAATACGATAATTCAAACAACTAAAGAAAACAAAGGAGGGGCCACGAAAAAATTATAACTCTCAATTCACTATGATGCACCTATTTTTTCAAAAATGGAACTGGTAATAAAAAATCAACTTACCTCCCAAACAAGCATGGCATCCTGATTAATCCCCTTCTACCCTTGCTGAGTAAAAACACAGGCAACCGACCTGATTACATTCCTCTTTTGTTTTGATATGAAAATTCAAAATTCTACTCTAATTCAAAAGTATTTGGATATCATCTGAAATTTCCTTCCAGCTTTGTACATCTAGAGTTGATTTCCTATGTTTTTTCTCTATAAAACTAAGGCATACAAATTCCTCTCTAACTTTAACATGCTTGACACAGGAGCACCCCCTATGTTTTGCACTTAACAAATATGAGACTTTCATTGAACAACATAACCAATTTTGTCTACGGCATCTAAGGTCCATGTCTCCTAACTTCGTTATATTTAAAGTAACAAACTGTACATCTTAGAAGATACTCATTCTTGAATGATCACTTGTAGATATGCAAGTTTGTCTTTGGCCAGCTCTAGTTAACCAAAGTAACATTCTCTGCTCACAGGTAAGTAGGGTTTCATCCTTTCAGGCCAATGATAGGGTTAAGATTCAAGAATAGGCAGTTATAAAAGTTATATATACTGCTGGAGTAGCTATAAATCTATTTGTAGAAAGTATTCTACAGGAAGGACCTTTTAATTGCGAGTTGAAAAGATGTAAAACTGCTGCAAAAAAAATTGAATATATATTGTTAATTGCATTAAAAAACATTCTACACACATTCCAATTTAATAGGAATCACTTTCAAGCTTCTATGTAGTAATCAACATGTTGATCACTATTGAAATATTTTGGTTTGCATCAATCAACCTAATCTTTGATTCCACCAATACAATTTCCAAACACTTTGTTACTCAGAACTTTCCAAAAGATCGAGCCAAGCGGTCAACATTTGAATCAATATTGCAGCTGCCCCACTCTGCTGCACATCAGTATCTTGAAAATGATGTGGTTAATGAACAATACACCTGGAAGAGAAGATAACAAGTTAGTTTTGGGGGTAACATAAATAGGACAAAATTCAATTGAGATTATGAGGTATCATGAAACTTAATAAATAGAATCGATGCATAGAGACAGTTGCACATTCTCTATCTTTTAACCATAGATAAAGAGACCAATGCTAACAACATTGACTTTGACATTGAAATCAGCTTCAACAATACACATTTGTAAGTTGAAACTTGTCAAATATATGGAAGTTATAGCTACATGAAATATTGACAAACATTATCCTGTATAATTAAATAACTAAACTCCTAGTTAGGTTCAAAAACAGAGATAGGCACACATAAATGGGAGGTAGGAGAAAGTGGAAGTATAATTAAAGCAAGCAACCAAAATCTACTAAGCCAATATTAAACTAGACAACATTGAACTCAGTTTCACCGCATGGAAAAGTAGGTCACAACCTAATTTTTTGTGGCTGAAAGTTGTATTATTTTTCAAATGGTAGTCATCCTGGATATCCACTCTTGCAAGAGTGAACTGGGAAACGATAATATAAAGATATGAGACCAGTGATTCGAACTACTTTGTGATTGGAGAACATATTTTAAATGTATTCTTAAAATTTCCTTTGGATTATGTTAACATTCAAAATGTATTCTTAAAATATACTTTAGCTTATGTTGACAGAAACCAATAATTAAAGATACTTGAGAAAACCAATATAGATACCTGCAAAATCCAACCATTACAAAAGGTCCCTAACTGAGAGAAAATAAATAGTCAATAGTATGTTCTATCTACTAAAAATAACAAGACAAGGTCATAAAGCTGAACATACCTTGAAATTACAATAACCTTTCCATCATCAACAAGATCTTGATAATAGTTGTCCTCTTCATTTTGACTGTTCTTCCATAAACTACAAGATCACACATATGCAGGTTATATAAGTTGATGCAAAATCACGCTTGATGCATAAAGTGAATTCCAAAATCTTCTAAATAATAATCTGCTATCTCCATTCTATGCTAGTCTTATATGTGAAAAGTGGATCAATATGCTAAAGGTACTTAATTAGGATGCAATTTCATATAATGTGAAGCTGGTCCTTTCTATAGGACTAAAATTTTCATCAAGTACATTATGCAAACTCATTTTACACAATTGTAACTAGAAAAAGTGCGACAACACATCTTTATTCTCAGGAAAATGTTTTATCCTAGTTCGGTTCACTGCTCAGTAAATATATACACTCATATGCTACACATGCTAAATGTAGAAATAGTTTGCATTTTATGTCAGAGATGTCATTAATCTAAGATTTAATACTTTCATAAAGATGATACAAGTTAGCTACAAATACTCATTTTTCCATGCATCATGTTGAATCCGTATTTAGTAGTACTAAAATCTCTTCCCTACCCACATTACTAAATACCTAGTTTCACATCAAGCTCTAGTTTATTGACAAGATTGCCTCTTTGGAAGTACTTTGGATCAACAGAGTATTTCCCGCTGCAACCAGGCCTGAATTGACAACATGGATATTCATTGAAATTGAGTTAAAGAATATTAGGAAAGGGTCCAATTCTAAGGGGAAAATATGTATACTCTCATATTCATGGGATTGCAAGTACTTTCTAAAGTTTCTGGACACTATCATTATGACTTGAGGCCAAAATCTGCACAAAATTTGCAACTGGAATTTCAAAATGGGATTTATTCGAAGAGTGAAATACCAATTTTTATCCATTACTAATTCCCATCGAACAATGACATAAAGCATGAAACATGGTTTTGTCCAAATTATGGTCTTGTGAAGACATTCTGTAGGGTAAGACCAGGTTGAATGCTTGCAATTTTGCACCTGTATCAGAAGGAAAGCATTCTTTGTAGTGATCATGGATAGGAAAAGGAAATCTATAAGTTTGCTTACCCTTTTGGCATTTTGCTCAGCGGTATCCTTTGCATCTTTTGATGTTTCTCATTCAGAAAGCAATATAACTTGCAGAAAATCGATAGTCTTTAATGCGATATCTTCATAAAATTCTTGAGACCTGCATAATAGAAATTCCTGCATTTCAGACCAGCCAATCCCAAAGTTCAAATCTCATAAGTGTAATCCTAAAGCAATGGGTTGAGAATGTAATGCGGTTAACCATTTGCACTAATAAATCAGAGCAAAAAAAAGAAAATATTCAAAGACCATAAATAGGACAATTAATGAGACCCAAAAATTTAAAACATACAAAACAAGGGTAATGATTTGCAGAAATTTGAAAAGCAAAGATGGTCAGAAGGTATGCACTACCCAGAAATTGAAAGCTAAAGAGACATTGGAAAAATCCCAAACTCTGCAAACACTACTGATCTTCTAGAGTTTCAGAAAATAAATCTATAAAGACAAAGGGCTTGATCAAACCCAAATCAGTCAAAAGCTAAAATTTCAAAGATGGGTAAAACATTATTGCCTTTCTTCGGTATGTGGGCTACCAATCTCTTTGGAAGACTGGTTGCAATTTCTAGGAAGCTCATCCTTAGTAGCCCCATTGCTTGATGGCTTATCATTATGATTCGAGTCCTCCATTTCACCAAACTTCAACCTAAAGAAACCTAGGTCGATAGCTCATTCCTTCCAGGTCAATAGCTCATTGCAAAGTATGGATGGCTCTATTATCGCGAAGAATTACTCTCCCTGCTTTGTCGCTAACTAGGTAAACTATAGTAGCGAAAATGGTCGCGATCCACACACTTTATAAACTGGCGATCAATTTGGGGTGAGTGAAGAGATAAAAGGGGTGGTTTAGGGTTGAGTCCAACTTATTTTTCCATATTTTCATGATGGAATCAACAAAATAATCCACATCTATCTCCGCCAGTGAATCTATTGCGTAAACCAAGAAAACCAAGATTCCTGTGCACTTGTCCAAGCTGATAATCTATGTGAAGTGAAAGATGAGCCCGTCATTTTTAGTTCCTTCCAAATGGACAGTTTTAATGGCGGTGACAATGCCCTATAAGAAGGCGCTCTCTATGAAACTCAATTGCTTAGTTTCATAGGAAAATATTTTGAGGCTTCGAAACAGTTACAAGCTCAGAGATATGGTAGAAGTGAATTCAGTTGTGTCAAGACCTCTAGTTCTAATTCATGGGTCGATGTAGTTAGACTCCAATGACATGGATTCTTCTTTAGTGGACATGGTAAACCAAGCTTCAATTTGGATATGGGTCTACTGGATATGCTTCTTTTGATATACATTGAGGCTTTAGGAGTGCTCACTCAAGCTCTGATCGATCATGCTCAATTAATTTTGAACGAAAAACGGCCCCAAGACCATTTTGTGTGATAAACAACCATAAAAAGGACTCGAATAATTGGTAAGAAGAGGGCACAATATATTTTCAATGAGAATATCGAGAACACCTTTAATCAATTTGTTCAATCCAAGAGAAGCCACGAGCTTTATATATAATTGCTATTTCGTGTCGAAAATCCGACAACATTTTCTATTTGGTCGAAACTCCGATGGGTATCGGGCCATAGCTATCAAAAAGACAAAAAAATGCATTTTATCTTAAGTAAAATATGACAAGAAAGCCAAATTTCAAGGTTCTATCGGTTGATACCGTCGGATTTTTTGTTCAAATGTTGTTGTGTATAACTATATAAGTTACAACAAGATAAATTTGAAAATCATGGTTAGTTCAGCTTGCTACACGAACAAAGAGAAAAGTCACTAGCTTCATAAAAAAAGTGTGATTTTATTATGAATGGCTTAAAAACACATGCTAATTTCAAATTTTACCATTAGGGTCATATGATTTACTGATAGGAATGGTATGGTTAGAGAAACATAGAGCTATTTTAAACTTGTTATAGTTGATTTTACCTCACTTGGTAGATCACATCTTCATGGCCTTCCATGTCCCTTTGCAAACTCCTTGGACCACATTTGCTCATGTTATACTTTGATGTCCCAAGAAAGTCCCCAAAAAACACTAGTTTAAGTGTATACATGACTTTTAAAGCTATACTCACGTGTATACACAAATTTTGAGCCAAAACCCATGTACATCGGGAAATGTGCATAAAACCAAAAGTTTTTGGATTTTTCCTCATAGAGTCTCGAATAACTTGACTCTTGGCTTTGCATATTCCTTAAGAACGCTCGGACTCAACCGTCCATTGCCTATTTGGAGTGCTATATATTGAGCCTCTTGGATACATTGAAAGAGGAGAAATTGGAGAGCAAGGAAACTATAGTTCATTGTTGCCTCACTTGTTTATGCTTGAGAATACATCCCTTTGTCCCTTTGGAGGACAAAGTAGTGCTCTTCCCAAGCTTGCCTTTGCATCGTAAGCTTTCCATTATGAGATGGAGGATTGAAGTGGTGTACTATCATGTTCGACCTCAACACCTTTATTCACATGGTAGGACATGTACTTGCAGAAGGTTACATCGAAGACCTCCAAGATCGGTGGAATTCCATATATGCTACCTCCTTGATTCATTGTATATTGTATGTGGTGATGACCACACATGACATTTGTATATCATGCCTAGTCATGGCCATTGTACTCTTATGTATCTAAGACGGCTATATGTATATTTGTAGTCATATGCAGAGATTGATCATTGTATTTACTTATGAGTGGTTGGTTCTTCCACCTGGATCTTCATTACTCCACCTTTGGGATGGATATAATGTATTTCAACCATCATGTTACCCCTCTGACCTCACACATTAGGGGGCATATGTTATAGCTGATTTTACCAAAATTGGTAGATCACATCTTTATGGCCTTCCATGTTCCTCTAAAGATTCCTTTGACCCCCTTTTCTCATATTATACTTTAATGTCCCAATAAAGTCCCCAAAAAACACCTCTTTATGTGTATACATAACTTTTAAAGCCATACTCATGTGTATACGCAAATTTTGAGACAAACCCCGCGTACATCGAGAAATTTCCATAAAGCCAATTGTTTTTGGAGTTTTCCTCATAGAGTCCCGAATAACTTGACTCTTGGCCTTCCATATGCCTTGAGAATGCTCAGAATCGACCCTCCATTGCCTATTTGGAGTGCTATATATTGAGCTTCTTGGATACATTGAAAGAGGAGAAATTGGAGAGCAAGGAAGCTATAGTTCATTGTTTCCTCACTTGTTTATGCTTGAGTCTGCATCCCTTTGTCCCTTTGGAGCACACAGTGCTACTCTTCCCAATATTTCCTTTGTGTTGTAAGCTTTCCATTATGATATGGAGGATTGAAGTGGTGGAGGACTCGGTTTATAGGGTTTGAAGAAGTGTCGACAAAGGTTGTCACTATTGTATCTCTATTTTATTAATAGAAATATCCATTTCTTTTCCAATACATGTGCATAAATATGAATATTGTATCCATGGATGTATTTATTTGTTTATACATGATTGTTTATATATGCTAGAGTAGGTCTAACACCTTGATATATAGCATGCTTGTCTTGTTTGCTGTTGTTGAGAGCAAATTGTGAATAAAAGTGTGTTGGAGAAGCTCCATGGAGATCTACACAACCGTCTAGAATAAGGTACAATTCATATCCCTTAGTGTTAGATTTATTTATTTCTCTTGCATATTGGAATGGATTGATTTGTGGTGTCATTCAGGCTATTGTGGTACACCCCAAGACATAGGAAGTTTCTCTCCATAACAAAATTGCTATATGATAAAACATTCTCATGCTTGGATGATAAAGGTAATACTATTATCGTAAAAGGGATTCATGGGAATGTTACCATAAGAGAAATCTCAGCCTTACAAATGAAAAGGTCCGCTCGTAAGGGATACAAAGTTTTTGCAGTTTACATAATGCGCCAAAACATAGAAAGAGAATCAATTTAAAATAGAAGATATACCAATTTTAAAAGACTTTAAAGATACATTTCTGGAAGAGATTCCTGGACTATCTACGAAAAGGGATATAGATTTTATGATTGATTTGGTACCAGGGACGGTACCATCACCAAAGTCTCCCTATCGGATGAATATAGTAGATCTTACTGAATTAAAATAAAAAATAAAATAATTAATCGATAAAAAATACATTCAGCCTAGTGTTTCCCCTTGGGGAAGGTCGGTTTTATTTGTAAAGAAGAAATATGGCACACTAAGTTTGTGTATATATTATAGATAGTTAAACAAAATGAAAATGAAAAATCGATATCCTTTGCCTCGAATTGATTATCTATTCGATCAGTTTTTTCTTGATGTATTTGTAACTTAGAATGCATTCACTTGTATATTTCATATATTATATTTAATTGGTCCCCGATGTTCCTATCGGGAGAATCATTAATGTAATCAAGTCATGTAAAGTCATAGAGGTTAACCCTCCTTGTTGATCAGAGGGAAAAGTCCACGCAGTTGTGGGGCACTAGGGTTATTAGAATCTCCTAAAGAAGTTGGCCCTGGTAAGTGATTGTCAAGTCAGAAAATAGTATATATAGAGAGTGAGACTCTCTATTTGATACACACACTCACCCAGTTATAGTGCATAGGTGAGAGAGGAGAAGCTCGCTCAAGTGAGAGAGAGAAATGTTGTTAGAGATCATCTTTCTGTCTTTAGGTTTTACTACTACCATTGTTGCTCATTCTATCTCCAAGGAAGTTGAGGGGTTTTCTCCTTTATGGTTTCCCCTAGGAAAATATTTGTGTGTATTGTCTCTTGTGATTTATTTTTGTCCATGTTATTCTCTCAAATAAGAACCTAAGATCATATTGCTCAAATGATAGAAATCGAACATGGTATCAGAGCTAACCTTAGAAGAAGACACTGTGCAACTGTATAAGCTAGGGATTCTTACTTTTTGGGTCTCTGTCCATAGATCATCAGAAAAAGGAGGCTAGTATAACTCTCCATTGAAGGGTGCATCTTTCTGTCGAAGCAGAATTTGATGCATTTTTTTAGTCACTGCTGCGGGAAATTAGGGCTTTTCACAGAAGAGGAATTTTTTAGTGAGCCCAGCATAGAATTTCTCTCCTCCTAAAAAACAAAATTTAGAGACCAAGATCGAAATTTTTGGTTGGGTAAAACTTTAGGAAAATCAAACCCTAATTTGACCCTGGGCGTGAAAAGCCCTAAAATAATAAAACCGGTAGTTTTGGTACATTCACTATATCTCGAGATTGGAGAGGGATCAAGGGCCAAAATGTTTACAAGTGGAAGATAAAATCTTGATGTACCATGTGTAAAACTTTCGGGCCCATATTCGCTATATTCTGGGAGATATGATTCCTCCAAATCAGGGTTCGATCCTCTCCCTGGATTCATCCCTAAACAGGACACCTAGGGAGAATTGATATATCTCCGGCTACGATTGTCCAAAGGAAATTTTGCAAGATGTTCCAGATAGGGCACGGACTTTAATTTCTATGGTAAAAGTTTCATACCCTGATGATGAAACAATGACACGTGGAAATTCGTACAACTTTGCTATGATGAACAGTCCTGAAATAACTTGCCTTGGGAAAAATATCATATGTCCAAATTGGTGAAACTAATTCTACTCAAACCTATGGTGTTGAAAATAGGACCAACTAGTATACCTGAGTGTGAAAATTCAGACATAGGGGAACAGTACGTTCGGAGATACTGCAGAAACAATATCAGTCATTTTTGTAGAAGAAATTGGAAAACCAGGGATTCCTTTTCTAGGAGCTTCCCTCCACTATTTTCAGAAAATGAGTACATTGGACAACTCGCCTTGAAGAGGTCCATATTTCTATCCAATCAGATAAAAAATATTCCAAGTTTTGAAAATTAGGGTTTCTCTGACAAACCCTAGATCAGCTAAATCTGGAACCAGGATGGACACCTTAAATCGATAAGATCTAATCTTTTGCTATTTACATTTTAGGTTGTCATTTCAAAATGACCTATTGTGCCATCTTGATGTCAAGCTTGGTGAAGCTGAAAAATTCCGACCGTGGAATTATAATTTTTCACTGGTTCTTGAAGAAAATGAATCGGACACCTACATAAGTGGAGAGGTTCCAGTTCCAGAGGGAGATGAGGCTAAAGCCTTACACAAGAAGAACTTGGTCAAGGCCAAGAAGATCATTTCTAATTCAATCAAGGATCACCTTATACCACAAGTGTCTTCCCTAAAGACACCTAAATAGATGTTTGATTCCTTGACCAAGCTATTTGAAGGGACGAACATAAATCAGAAGATGACTTTGAGAAACCAGTTGAAGAATCTAAAGATCCAGAATGCAAAGACCATACAGTTATACTTTACAAGGGTCTCTCAAATCAAAGAACAACTTGAAGCAAACAATGAAGAAGTAGATAATGCATAATTTGTGATAACCACCTTAATGGCCTCCTAGGCTCATGGGATTCATTCATTCGAGGAATGTGTGCCAGAAGGAAGTGATTACCTTCAGCAGACTCTAGAAAGAGAATAGACAAGATGAAGATCAACTCATAATAAGAAAAAAGAAGATGGGAGCAATTGAAGATCAAGATCTCACGATTCAAAGAATATCCCTCAAGCGATGAGGAATATGAAGGACTCAACTCTTGAAGAACCTCTTATCCATCTTAGCATTTGGATAAGAAATGATGATGTTATGAATGAAGAAGATTATGAAGCCAAAGGCTCAAGAAGGATTCTACCCATGGAAAAAATAAAGATAAGTGTTCAATTGTCATTTGATGATATTGTGTGGTTATGCATTTGTTTATATTCAGTTGATGTGTTATGCATGATAGAATGTTTTCATTAATGACAGTATACTACTAATATGCATGCGATGGGTAAGTAACTCATGGTGCTATACAACTCTCCATTGCTACCTATCTAGAATGAAACCTCTTTGCTGACATATTGGATTAGTGCACAATCTCAATAATGCCATGGTAGATATGGAAGGAATCTAGAAAGTTTCTGTGGGATATGGATGAATGTTGTATTGGCTGAAATAGTTGCATGATTATATATTTATACATAAGAATTTTCCATTATGAATATGCCTGATGAAATGTTTCTAACCATACAGCTAATGCATTTGACCTGTAGGGAAGATCGTGTACAATCGCCTACAAGAAAAGAGGGATAAGACTTGTTCCAAAGAACAAGTGACGACAATTCGAGAAACAATGATGATTTTAAGGAACCATACTTATTTAAAAGTGTATAAATGTTGGCGAATATTACCAATTCTTAAAACACCAACTATAAAATGTTTGGCGATATTTTTTCAAAAAATATTTTAATTTCCGAGGATTTTATATCATTTATATAATAATATGGCAATTTTTAGGGTGAAAAAAGTTTGCCCTATCAAAATTGGGAGAAGCAGGGATTCAAAAATTGCAAAATGGCGAATCTTTTTTTTGAGAAAAACCCCTAAAAATAGCCCATGGGCTAAATTTCGCCCCTAAAATTATCCCTGTTGAGAAATAATCCAAGATGAAGAATAATATGAAGATACTTTCAGAGAAAGAAAGAGACATTAGACACACTGTAGTTATGTGACACTATTGAGTGACATCATTGATGTGCATTCTTCCAGCTATGAATAAGTAGCCAAGAAGAAAGGGAAGGAGAGTACCAGTTCAAGAAGAATGATGTCTAGGATGAGGTATCTACAAGTTCCATCATGCAGTAGATGGATACATCGTGGGATACAAGGAAAGATTTGTAGCATGAGGCTTCTCATGGAAAGAAGGCATAGATTACGAAGAGACATTTGCATCCACTAGAAGTTAAGACACATGACAGGAAGACTCATGTGTGAAAATTAAAGAAGGCCTTGTACAAGCTCAGAACATACCCATGGGATAACACATACATGAGGATATTGAAGATCACCTAGAGTGATGAAGATCTTAACCTTTTCCACAAGGTTGAATATGAAAGCCTATAGAGTATGACAAGCTCGTAGATGGGTGCGAGAAGAACTCTTGAAAGGTTCAAGATAGAGGATCTTGGTATCTAGTGACCCTAGATGAATACATAGAATATTAGTAGTAGAGGAATCTACTTGTCAGTCCAGTACAGAATGTTTCAATACAAAGAGTATGGAAGGCAGAGGGAGAATGATGCTTTGCTTTAGAGGGAGTGACTGCAGAATATCCTGAGGTTTGACATGGTACGACAGGATGGAAAACTTACTGATGGCTCTAGGATTTACTGAGAGTAAAGAGGATTCCAACCTTTACTTCAAGGTTGAAGGTGGAACACTAGTGATGCTCCTGTTATTTTTCAATGACTTGCTCCTGACAGAAAAAGTGGAACTCATTAAAGTTGAAAGAAGGAGACTTGCTGCTGATTTAGAGAAAAAGGACTTGGGTATGGTACTTTCTAGGCATGGAGGTGTGGCAGAATGCATATGGAATCTCCCTTGGATAAGGGAAGTGTGTAGTGGAGATATTGAAGAGGTTTGGGATGATGGAATGCAAGGCCATGACCACACCTATGGCATCAAACCTGAAGCTATTGAGTGATGCTTCATTAGAGCCGGTTAATGCTACGATATATTGTCATATGATTGGGTCATTGATGTACCTGATGAATACAAGACAAGATATTTGTTTTGTTGTGAACACATTGAGCCAGTACCTGAGAGATCTGAGACATGTTCACTTGATTGCTACAAAGCATATTCTGAAATACCTACAGGGTGCAGTTGACTATGGGCTCAAGTATAAAGAAAATCAGAAGATTAACCTTGAGGGTTATGTGGATTCATATTGGGTAGTTCAATCGATAGGAAGAGCACTTTGGGGTGCTTCTTCAGTATGGGATTAGTTGTGATCTCTTGTTTAGAAGGAAGGATTCCTGCACGGTGTTGAGTACAGCCAAGGAAAAATATGTTGCCACTTGCTCGACTACTTGGGAGAGAGGAACAGTGAAGCTTCGGTTTGTGATCCATATCGAGATCTCTCGAAAGAGGGAATTCTAGCATATCCGGTGAGACAGGTTGTATGATCATAAAATACTGGTGAAGCTCATAGGTTGCTCAGATGTAAATAGTCCTATAGGTTGTCCTCGGATGTAATCGGTCCTGGTGAAGCTCGTAGGTTATCCTTGGACGTAATCATCCTTGACGTGATTCTATGCAAGAAATGGCCAGCGTGAAGTTTGAGTACTTCTGGGAGAATCTTGGTGTTCTCCAGATCGCGGTTCCCTCCAAGGGGAAGTGATGAGTCCATGAGCCCTTATGAAATGGTACCAGGCTACGCCTCCCATGGTTGGATGTAAGTGCAGAGCCCTTCTGACATGGTGGCAGGATTGGTTCCTCCCATGGTCAGATGTAAGTGCAGATCCCTTCTGACATGGTGGTAGAATTGGTTCCTCCCATGGTTAGATGTATGTGTAAATCCTTTCTGACATGGTGGTAGGATTGGTTCCTCCCATTTTCAGTTGTAAGTGTTGATCCTTTTTGACATGGTGTTAGGCTGGGCCTCCCATGGTCAGATTTAGGCACAAAGCCTTTCCTCGTATGGTAGATGGTGTGTCCTACCATGCCAGTGGATGTAAGTGCAAAGCATTTCCCTGGATGGTAGATTGTGTGTCCTACTATGCCACTGGATGTAAGTGCGGAGCCTTTCCTTGGATGGTAGATGGTGTGTCCTACCATGTTGGTGGATGTAAGTGTAGAGCCTTTCCCCGGATGGTAGATGGTGTGTCCTACCATGCAGGTGGATGTAAGTGTAGATCCTTTCCTCGGATGGTAGATGGTGTGTCCTACCATGATAGTGGATGTAAGTGCTAGTCCTTTCTTCATATGGTAAATGGTGTGTCCTACCATGCCGATGGATGTAGGTGCTGGGCCTTTCTAACATGGTGACAGGCTAGGCCTCCCATGGTCAAATGTGAGTGCTAGGTGTGCCTTTCTGATATGGATGCTGGATGTGTTCCTCCCATGGCTAGATATAAGTGTTGGGTCAGCCTTTCTAACATGGATGTTGGATGTGTTCCTCCCATGGTCAAATATAAGTGTTGAAGAAGATGAAGACCTACATGGAGGCTACGCCTACAACCATCAAGAAAAAGGGCTAGCTCTGTAGAACTTCCTGTGATGAGTAGAATTGAGAGAGAACCATTTGATCAAGATAATGGAAGCATTGATGATGATCCAGTAATGATCCAGTGATGAAGACTTGTGCTGATGAATTGTGTCTAGAGAATACCTTCCTAGTTAAGAGAAAGTGTTGATGTATTTGTAACTTCGGAATTTATTCACTTGTATATTTCATATATTGTATTTCATTGGTGCCCAATGTTCCTATCAGGAGAATAATTAATGTAATCAATTCATTTAAAGTCATAGAGGTTAACCCTCCTTGTTGATTAGGGGGAAAAGTCCCCACAGTTGTGGGGCACTAGGGTTATTAGACTATCCTAGAGAAGTTGGCCCTAGAAAGTGATTGTCAAGTCAGAAACTAGTATAAATAGAGAGTTAGACTCCCTATTTGATACACACACTCACCCAGCTATAGCGCATAGGTGAAAGAGGAGAAGCTCACTCAAGTGAGAGAGAGAACAACTATTGGAGATCATCTTTCTGTCTTTAGGTTTTATTGCTGCCATTGGTGCTCATTCTATCTTTGAGGAAGTTGAGGGGTTTTATCCTTGATGGTTTCCCCAAGGAAAATCTTTGTGTCTATTTCCTCTTGTGATTGATTGTTGTGCATATTATTCTCTCAGATAAGATCCTAAGATCATATTGCTTAAATGATAAAAATCTAACATGGTATCATAGCTAACCTGGGAAGAAGATATTGTGCAGCTGTAGAAGCTAGGGATTCTTACTTTTTGGGTCTCTCTCCACAGATCATCAGCAAAAGGAGGCTAGGATAAATCTCCATTGAAGGGCGCATCTTTCTGTCGAAGCAAAATTTGATGCATTTTTAGTCACTAGTGTGGGAAATTAAGGATTTTCATAGAAGAGGAATTTTTGAGTGAACCCAACATAGGATTTCTCTCCTCCTAAAAATAAAAATTTAGATACCAAGATCAAAATTTTTGGTTGGGCAAAACTTCGGTTAAGTCAAACCCTAATTTGACCCCGGGCTTGAAAAACCCTAAAATAATAAAACTAGTAGTTTTGGTACATTCACTATATCTGGTGATTGGAGAAGGATCAGGGGCCGAAATGTTTACAAGACGAACATAAAATCATGATGTACCCTGTGTAAAAATTTTAGCCTCGTATTTGCTATATTTGGGAGATATGATTCCTCCAAATCAGGGTTCGATCCTCTCCCTAGATTCATCCCTAAACAGGACACTTACGGAGAATTGCCATATATCGGGCTACAAATGTCCAAAGGAAATTTCGCAAGATGTTCCAGATAGGGCACATAATTTAATTTCTATGGTAAACGTTTCATATCCTGGTGATGAAACAGTGACATGTGGAAGTCCGTACAAGTTTGATATGATGATTAGTCCTGAAATAAGTCACCTTCGGAAAAATCTCATAAGTCCAAATTGGTGAAACTAATTCTACTCAAACCTATGGTGTTGAAAATAGGATTGACAAGTATACTTCAGTTTGAAACTTCAGACATAGGGGAGTAGTACGTTCGAAGATACTGTAGAAACAATATCAGACATTTCTGTAGAAGAAATTGGAAAACCAGGGATTTTTGTTCCAGGAGATTTCCCCCATTGTTTTCAGAAAAGGGGTACATTGGACAACTCATCTTGAAGAGGCCCATATTTCTATCCAATCATATTAGAAATATTCCAAGTTTTGAAAATTAGGGTTTCTTTGAAAAACCCTAGATTAGCCAGATCTAGAACCAGGACAGACACCTCAAATCGGTAAGATATAATATTTTTCTATTTTCATTTGAGGTTCTCATTTCAAAATGACCTATCACACCATCTTGATGACAAGCTTATTGAAGCTGAAAACTTCTGAGCATTGAATTACGATTTTTCACTGGTTCTTGAAGAAAATGAATTGGAAACCTACATAAGTGGAGAGGTTCCAGTTCCAAAAGGAGATGAGGCTAAAGCCTTACACAAGAAGAACTTGGTCAAGGCCAAGAAGATCATTGCTAATTCAATCAAGGATCACCTTATACCACAAGTGTCTTCCCTAAAGACACCTAAAGAGATGTTTGATTCCTTGACCAAGCTATTTGAAGGGAAGAACATAAATCAGAAGATGACTTTGAGAAACCAGTTGAAGAATCTAAAGATTTAGACTGAAGAGACCATACAGTTATACTTTACAAGGGTCTCTCAAATCACAGAACAATTTGAAGTAGACGAATAAGAAGTAGAGAATGTGATAACCACCTTAATGGCCTCCTAGGTTCATGGGATTCATTCATTCAAGGAATGTGTGCCAGAAGGAAATGATTACCTTCAACAAACTCTGGAAAGAGCACACACAAGACGAAGCTTGACTCATAATAAGAGAAAATAAGATGGGAGCAACTGAAGATTGAGCTCTCACAATTCAAAGAAGATCCCTCAAGCGATGAGGAATATGAAGGACTCAATTCTTGAAGAACCTCTTATCCATCTTATAATTTGGATAAGAAATGATGATGTTATGAATGAAGAATATTATGAATCTGAAGGCTCAAGAAGGAATCTACCCATGGAACAAATAAAGATAAGTGTTCAATTGTCATTTAATGATATTGTGTGGTTATGAATTTGTTTATATTCAGTTAATGTGTTACTCATGATAGAATATTTGCATTAATGACAATACTCAGGAAAATCTCATCAAGCTATGGTCTAGCAACAAGGTTGAGTGCTCACAGCAATGATGGCTCAGGCTGAAAACCCAAAATTCTTGCTCCCAGTACAGTTGATCAAAGTGTTTCAAGATGAGAGTCAGATATAGGTGGTTACACTACTTCCAAAGTGTTAAACTAAGATGTTTTCAGTGCTAATGCAGTCTTCTATGTGAATGAGACTAAGTGAATGATACTAAGTGAAATTCTTGGGTGACTTTGACAAAATTATTGATCAAAGTGTTTCAAGATGAGAGTCAGGTCAAGGTGGCTACACTACTTCCAAAGTGTTAAACTAAGATGTTTTCAGTGCTAATGCGGTATTCATTTTGTGAATGAGACTAAGTGCAATTTTTGGGTGACTTTGACGAAATTATTAACCAAGAGGTCTAGTTGCAATAGATCTCTCATAAAAGTCTCCTACCCACTCCAATCAGAAAGAGGGTTAAAAACTTCAGTTAACTATACAAGTAAAAATGTTCAGAATTTGATGAGTAGTGATTTATGAAAACTCAAATCAAGCAATAAGAGAACTAACTGAATGAACCATATCTCATACCTTGTCCCCTATTCACCATAGAACACTGATATTGTTACAGGGAAATGATTTGACTACATAGTTCCAACCATGCGACCATTACTTACATCCCTCTACCATAACTACCCAACATAAATGGATAATCCTAGAATCTAATAAAATGGGTAATAAAAAATGCCATTGCTTTCAATAGATCTAAGTACACAAGTCCTCACATAAATCAATTTGGACAATAGATAAAAAAACACGTGAAGGCACCCTCCCCTATCGTAAAGGTAAAATCAAATTGTCCGGTGGGTAGAGGGTAAAGCAAACAGTGATGGACCGTAAATCTGAGCACGTAGAGCCATAGACATACTCCTCCCCCCCAGCACCAGGTATGGATACCTAAGGATTAGAGAGAAGAAATGAGTCTATAAAAGCCAAAGTAGTAAATCTTATAGCCCGGGCCAGGGAGTCTAAGATCTTAGTACCTATAGCACCGGTCACTGCGATTATCAAAGCGGCAGCCACCACAGTCACCAAGGTCTAGAAATCCATAGCTATGGTTTGTGTGCCTACTAAATAAACTCAAAATTTCACAACCCAGATAAGCTAAATACATTGCATATCTTCCTATTCTTACAGAAGAAGCAGAGATTGAAAACATGTAGAGAAAGACAAATAATTGAAGGGGATTTGTGAGTACTAACCGTCTCCATCATTGTCAAACAAACTGAAAGCCTCCTTGAACTCAAAGATCTGTTCCTCTATTCGCTTTTCCATCATTTTCATGTAATGTAAGCAGATAGAGTGAAATACCAAATTTGTAATCGTATTATCCATAAATCTTGGGTGAAATACCAATTTTTCAACCTATTATCCATAAATCCAGCAAACCATCTTCATTTATCCTCCCAATCTGAAAAAATTGGGTGAATTTGGGCAAATATCTCTTGCAAATCGAAAAAATCGGGTAAATATGGGCAAATATCTCCTGCAAATTGGAAAAATCGGGTGAATCTGGGAAAATATCTCCTGCAAATCGGAAAAATTCAGGTGAATGTAGGCAAAAATAAATATTTTTGTGGGCAGCTAATATTCATTTTCCAGTTTTTCCCTCTTTTGAGATGAATGCGATTTACCTTGAGGCAGCTATATATAAAATAAACAATGGGCGAATTTATTAAATAAAATAAAAACATTTTAATATAAAAATTTGTCCTCTTTTTTTGGGTAACCCTTAAAATCATCCCTGCAATATACTACTAATATGCATGTGATGGGTAAGTAACTCATGGTGCTAACTCTCCATTACTACTTATCTAGAATGAAACCTTTTTGCTGACATATTGGATTAGTGCACAATCTCAATGATGTCATGGTAGAGATGGAAGGCATCTAGAAATTTTTCGTGAGATATGGATGAATGTTGTATTGGATAAAATAGTTGCATGATTATATATTTATGCATAAGAATTTTCCATTATGAATATGCCTTATGAAATTTTTCTAACCATACAACTAATGCATCTGACTTGCAGGAAAGATCATGTACAATCACCTACAAGAAAAGAGGGATAAGACTTGTTTCAAAGAACAAGTGACGACAGTTTAAGAAATAATCCAAGATGAAGAATAATATGATGATACTTTCAAAGAAAGAAAGAGGCCTCAGACACACTGTTTAGTGACATCATTGATGCATATTCTTCCAGCTATGAAGAAGTAGCCAAGAAGAAAGGGAAGGAGAGTACCAGTTCAAGAAGAATGATGTCTAGGATGCAGTATCTACAAGTTCCATCATGCAGTAGATGGAAACATCGTGGGATACAAGGAAATACTTGTAGCATGAGGCTTCTCACGGAAAGAAGGCACATACTATGAAGAGACATTTGCATCCACTAGAAGTTAAGACACATGACAAGAAGACTCATGTGTGAAAATTAAAGAAGGCCTTGTACAAGCTCAGAAGCCTACCCATGGGATAACACATACATGAGGATATTGAAGATCACCTAGAGTGATGAATATCTTAACCTTTTCTACAAGGTTGAGGATGAAAGCCTATAGAGGATGACAAGCTCACAGATGGGTGCAAGAAGAACTCTTGAAAGGTTCAAGATAGAGGATCTTGGTATCCAGTGACCGTAGATGGATACATAGAATATTAGTAGCAGAGGAATCTACTTGTCACTCCAGTAGAGAATTTTTCAATACATAGAGTATGGAAGGCAGAGGGAGAATGATGATTTTCTTCAGAGGGAGTGACTATAGAATATCTTGAGTTTTGACGTGGTACGACAGGATGGAAAACTTACTGATGGATCTAGGATTTACTGAGTGTAAAGAGGATTCCAACCTTTAATTCAAGGTTGAAGGTGGAAGACCAGCGATGCTCCTGTTATATGTTGATGAATTGTTCATGACAGAAAAAGTGGAACTCATTAAAGTTGAAAGAAGGAGACTTGCTGCTAAATTCGAGAAAAAGGACTTGGGTATGGTACTTTCTAGGCATGGAGGTGTGGCAGAATGTGGATGGAATATCCCTTGGATAAGGGAAGTATGCAGGGGACATCTTGAAGAGGTTCGGGATGATGGAATGCAAGGCCATGACCACGCCTATGGAATTGAACCTGAAACTATTGAGTGATGCTTCATCACAGCTGGTTGATGCTACAATGTATTCTCATATGATTGGGTCATTGATGTACCTAACAAATGTGAGGCCATTAATTTGTTTTGTTGTGAACACATTGAGCCATTTCTTGAGAGATCCAAGACATGTTCACCTGATTGCTGCGAATCATATTTTGAAATACCTGAAGGGTATAGTTGACTATGGGCTCAAGTATGAAGCAAATCAGAAGATTAACCTAGAGGGTTATGTGGATTCAGATTGGGCACTACCATCGATAGGAAGAACACTTCGGGGTGTTGCTTCATTATGAGATTAGTTGTGATCTCTTGTTTAGCAGGAGGCAGTCCTACATGACGCTGAGTACAGATGAGGAAAAATATGTTGCCACTTGCTCGACTACTTGAGAGAAATACTTTCCCCGGATGGTAGATGGTGTGTCCTACCATGCCGGTGGATGTAAGTGCAAAGCATTTCCCTGATTGTAGATGGTGTGTCCTACCATGCCGCTAGATGATGCCACTAGATGTAAGTGTAGATCCTTTCCCTAGATGGTAGATGGTTTGTCCTACCATGTCACTAGATGTAAGTGCAGAGCCTTTCCCTGGATGGTAGATGGTGTGTCCTACCATGCAGGTGGATGTAAGTGTAGAGCCTTTCCTCGGATGGTATATGGTGTGTCCTACCATTCCAATGGATGTAAGTGCTAGGCCTTTCCTCATATGGTAGATGGTGTTTCCTACCATGTCGATGGATGTAAGTGCTGGGCCTTTCTGACATGGTGACAGGCTGGGCCTCCCATGGTCAGATATAACTGTCAAAGAAGATGAAGACCTACATGGAGGCTAGGCCTACATCCAACATGAAAAAGGGTTGGCTCTGTAGAACTTCCTGAGACGAGTAGAATTGAGAGAGCACCATTTGGTCGAGATAGTGGAAGCAGTGATGATGATCTAGCAATGATCCAACTTTGATGATGATCCAGTGATGAAGACTTGTGCTGATGAATTGTGTCTAGGAAATACCTTCCTAGTTAAGAGGGAGTGTTGATATATTTGTAACTTTAGAATGTATTCACTTGTATATTTCATATATTGTATTTCATTGGTCCCCAATTTTCCTATCACGATAACCATGAATGTAATCAAGTCATGTAAAGTCATAGAGGTTAACCCTCCTTGTTGATTAGAGGGAAAAGTCCCCGCAGTTGTGGGGCACTAGGGTTATTAGACTCTCCTAGAGAATTCAGCCCTAGAAAGTGATTTTCAAGTCGGAAACTAGTATAAATAGAGAGTGAGAATATCTATTTGATACACACATTCACCCAGATATAGCGTATAGGTGAGAGAGGAGAAGCTCGCTCAAGTGAGGGAGAGAACAACTGTTGGAGATCATATTTCTGTCCTTAGGTTTTATTGCTGCCATTGGTGCTCATTCTATCTTTGAGGAAGTTGCGAGGTTTTCTTCTTTATGGTTTCCCCAAGGAAAATCTTTGTGTCTATTGTCTCTTGTGATTGATTGTTGTGCATGTTATTTTCTCAGATAAGATCCTAAGATCATATTGCTTAAAAGATAAAAAATATAACATTTCGAGGGGAAGCAATATTTTCAAAGATAGATGTAAGATCTGGATACCATCAAGTATGAATTAAAGACAAGGAAATATTTAAGACTATGTTTAGAACCAAATACGGTCATTATGATTTTGTCATAATTCCCTTTGGGTTAACATATGCCCCGACAACTTTTATGTGTTCAATGAATAGTATATTAAGTAAATACTTAGATAAATTCGTAGTCATCTTTTTTTTTGTAAGTCAGAGAGCATCAGATTATATTAAAATAGAGCAAAAATTACATCCAACATAGAGAGCCCTTGCCACAATTCATCCCTTTGGGTCCATCTAACCATTTTCTTAAGGAAATTTGATTAGAATTCCTCCTCAATACTACAATTCCATGCAAGGAAAAGAAACCAATAGAACAAAAATTTCCACTACGAACTAACTTAATAATTTCTGTAACAACCGTACCCAGAACTACCTTACGCTGGAAAAAACACCCTATTACAATTTAAAACAACATAGAATATCAGAGAGCTACAATAAACAGAGCACGTATGGGGAAGAAAAATATGTTCACTATCACATGAAATCACAACAATATGTAAGAGAGATCTGAAGCCCCCCCCTGGATTGAGCTAACCATGCCAGTTTTATGGTCCACCACTGGAGAAGAAAAAATTGGGAACTGAAATCCCAACCTGGATATGAGAAAATCCACCTTCTATTACAGACGAGAAATATCACCAGTGATGGACTCCTGCCATTGATCCTAGAGCTCGACCTCCAATTCTTCACCTTGCTTGTCCCATGTTGCTCTACCCACTAGGTTCTTCATTACCGAGAAAAATGCCACCATTTTTTCATACAGAGTAACCCTTCCCATCGTATGTCTAGGGTCAAGGATCCATTCCTCAGCCTTGTGAAATTCATCATGCATCTTCTTACGGTCAACCTCCTCCCATAGATGCCTCTTTGTCACCGAAATGTGGTCTTGAATGTCTTAAGGAATCTTAAGCTCATATATCCGGGACCCCCATAGAGAATTTTGTTGGGTTCTGGTAATTATTCTAGGAAGCTCCTCTTAGTTTAGGAGACGCTTACCATGGCCCTTAATTCCTTCCATGGGAGGCTCTTCCAACCAACTCAAAAGAAATGGGACTTTCACGTAAAGAGAAGGAAAAGAGAAATACATGAGACACTTGCATTTCATCCCCTCACCTTGCAGTTGCCTATATAACAACTTCCCTCTCAAGGACATGATTTCCTCAACCTTAGTCATAATTCTCCATATCCAGGCCATGGTACGGAAATGGATATTACCATACATGCCTTTAACATTCCCAAATCCAGCTTTCGTGTCTACACATACTACAAGTCGTCGACTGTGAGGATTATTAAAGATAGTGTGGAGGAAAAATATGATATGAATGGTCATCACGTGGGTTTTCTGCTTTCCCCAATGTCTAACCGCGTGTTCTAAGGGGACCTCACCATGCTTGGTGTCCTGTCCTGCTCTCACCATAAGTATCTTCCATGTGCTGGGTCATTTGAGCCATACATCTGTCCTTCCTTGTCTTATCCAAAATCATATGCCATTCCATCGCCTTGACCACCTGGTGGGTTTCCGATCCCAAGTTTCCCATCATGTCCGCCACCTTATTTCCTTGGCATATGACATGGAGGAACCTAGTGTTGAAAGTATTCCATTAACTAAGAGGTGGGGGGGTGAATCAGTTAATTTTTGTGCTTAAACAATCTTATACAATTTTAAAAAACTTTTATCCTTGACGTTTTATGACAGTCAACATGTTATGAGGAATTCTATATTCATTCTTTATTAGCAGAAACTCTGTTGCAATAGATTTAACATGTAAAGAAAACCATCATCATTCAATCACACAAAATACACAGAGACACAAATTTCATGAGAAAACCCATAAAGGGAAAAACCTCTTCTTCTTAGGATGTTAGGAAAGCTTCAACTTCTGTACATCTTCTCTTTCTTTGAGCTTCTACTCAAATGAGGCTACAACCTCTGAATTACAAGCATCGACTTGTAAAGAGACCCAACTCTCAAATTTCTCTAGCACCCGCTGAATCTTGAGGACAAAAATCCTCCCTAGCACCACCCTACCACCCTATTTTGTTAGAATTACTTTGAATCAATACAATACAATGATATTGATATAACGATGCTTACCACGTCATCTCTGTTATGTTCTTCTTCTCTCCTTTCATTCTGCTATACTCGGCATTTGTCTTCATTCTTCTTCTAGTTTTCTTTATCTCTTCTTCTCATTTTTTCTGCCTCTGCTACCCATTCTCTATTTCGTTCATTGTCTAGTCTTTGGTGTGTGTATACTTAGTCTCTGCTCTTCACTCTATATCTTCTTCAGATCAGTCTTCTTTACTTACCGAGTTTAATATCTCCACTAAACGACTAACACTACATAGTACGCTTCAGCTCACCTTTATACACGTACACTTCAACTGCTTCAGCTTACCAACCTTTTGTATTCCTGATCAAGAATCAGTTATCATTCTATAACTGCCTATGACTATTAGATTACACATAATATTTTTGACATTTTCATGATTTATGCCTTTAAGAACTTCACAAGCTTCCTTTTCCATCTGCCATAATGGCCATGAACTAGAGAAGCCAACCTCCATAGCAGTCATGAACAAAAGAATCCATTCACCCATCATTGGGGCTCGAAAGTCAGGAACCAATATTCATATAAAAGATCAACACTATCAACCTGCATAGCTTGATTTGGGGGAATCAACATCAACCATTGATCTGCAATCTCTCTTCATCGAAACTGTCCAATCTTGAAAAATTTAACATTCCACTAAGTCTTTCACTTGTGATCGAGCAAGCATCTTTAGAATGCAGAATTCACCTTGTCCATCAATCAACCCGATCTCTTGTCGTAACTGTCGATCTCTGTAGCCTCTACCACTTTCCGTGAATTGAAATCCTGACTTTTTTTGCGCCAGTTCAATCCGCGGAATTATCCACGACCGTAGATCTATCTCTTCTCCTTTATCAACCACCCGATCTTTCGATCAATTAACCTATTTCGCAATTTGAAAAAGTTTCTTCATCTGGGCATGTTCAAGCCGCGGAATGTTTCAACGCTGTGGATCTTGCCTTGTGTCAATCTCAGCCCTTCAAAGTTGCACTATTTAACGGATTCTGCAAATACAAAAACTTAATTCTACCTTGCATCTCCCATCCATGGAATTTATTTCCACCATTGATCTTCATCATCTTAAATATGAATTCCATCAATGACAACCATAAAAACCATGTGTCAGTCTACCCAACAATCTCCCCAACAATCCCCCAAACAATCCCCCCCTTTGGAATTGATGGCAACCCAAAAATTCTGGAACACCTTCTTCTGATTTGTCAACCAATTTTTTCCAATTAAATGAACTTCTCCCCCTTTGATATCAATGTAAAAAAAATACTGTGAACAAAACAACTCCCCCTATCAACGTAGACTCAAATACTTGTCACTTGAAACTCCTATCATGTTTTCAATAAACACAAGCTCCCCTTATCAAAGTGAGGAGATTAGTTGGAATTGGGTATGACACCCAATTTTTGGAGGAAATATTCAAACCGAGTCTTTGATAACGGTTTAGGTAAGATATTAGCAGTCTGTTCCTTAGAAGGAATGAAATTCAATTGAACTACTATGTTTGTGACTTGCTCTCTTAGAAAATGATACTTGATAGGAATGTGCTTATTCTTGGAATGCAAGATAGGGTTCTTAGACACACTAATGGCACTTGTGTTGTCACAATGAATGGGGATGGGTTCAGTATATTTCTCCTCCAAATCTGCAAGATTCTGAATCATCCATAGTGCTTGTGTACAATAGGTGGAATCAACAATGTATTTAGCTTCAGTAGTAGACAAGGATATTGAACCTTGTGTTTTACTCATCTATGCTACTAATGAATCATCAAAGAAGAATGCACCTCCACTTGTGCTCTTTCTCTCATCCAAACAATTTGCCCAGTAAGCATCTGAATATGAAATTAACTAAAAATTTTGATTTCTAGGATACCAGAGACCATAAGTCATTGTGCCTTTCAAATATTTGAAAATTCTCTTCAATGCGACCAAGTGACTTTGTTTAGAAGTAGACTGAAATCTTCCTACCATTCCAACAACATGCATAATATCAAGATGAGATGTATTGATGTACATAATACTTCCTATCATTGACCTATATGTTCTTTGATAAAAATCAGGTTAAATATCATCTTTTCTAAGCTTGCATCCAACAATAATAGGGGTACTAACAGGTGAATAATCCTCCATTTGAAATTTATTCAACATTTTCTTTATATACTTCTTTTGGGAGATAAACAAACCTTCAGAACTCTGAGTGATTTGAAGACAAATAAAATATGGCGGTTCTCCAATCATGAACATTTCAAACTCCGATTGCATGGCATTAGCAAACCATTGAACAAAAGAATCATTAGTACATCCAAAAATAATATTATCAACATAAACCAAAACAACTAATAAGCCATCACCTTCTGTTTAGATGTACAAATTACTATCAACAGTTCTTTTCTTGAATCCTTTTTCTTGTAAATATTTGTCTAATCTGTAGTACCAGGCTCTAGGTGCTTCTTTCAATCCATACAAGGCCTTCTTTAGTTTACAGACATAATCAGGATTGTTTGTTAGTGAGAATCCTTCAGGTTGTTCCATATAAACTTCTTCTTCTAGATATCCATTGAGAAATGCTGACTTGACATCCATCTGATAAATTTTTAACTTCTTATGACACATAAAAGAAAAATTCTGATAGCTTCCATTCTTGCCACAGGCGCAAAGGTTTCATCAAAATCGTGTCCTTCAATTTGAGCATACCCTTTATAGACCAATCTAGCTTTATTCCTCACAATTTGTCCTTGTTCATTCATTTTATTCTTAAACACCCATTTGGAACCAATCACATTCTTGTTTGTTGGTCTAGGAACAAGTTCCCACGTATTATTCTTTTCAATATGATCAAGATCTTCATTCATGGCTTTTATCCAATCTTCATCTTCACTGGCTTCATAAAAATTCTTGGGTTCTATTATAGATAGAAAACAATGTGAGACTATTTTGAATCCTTGAGTAACTTTCGTATTGCCTGTACACCTTCATTCTTGTTACCAATAATCGGACTTTTAGGATGTTTTTTCGAATAATTCTTGAAGAGGGTTTTAATGATTGTTGTTGTGAATCTGTACCTTCATTATCCGACTCAGAGTCTTCCTTTTCTGATTCTTAGACCTGTTCTTCTTCCTCTTCAACTATATCCTCTACATTTGATTCAACACTTCTTATTTGAATGTCTTTGACATGCATACCTTCATCAATTTTAATGTTAATGCTGTCAACCATTTAATGTAACTTCTTATTATAGCATCTGTATCCTTTAATGTTTGTATCATACCCCAAAAATATACCTTCATCATCCCTATCATCATATTTTCCAAGATGTTCATCATTGTTTTCGATATAACATTTACTTCCAAATAATTTAAAGTTCTTGATTGAAGTAGGTCTCCCAAACCACAACTCATGAGTTTTATCACTATTTGGACTTAAGTGGGCTTTGTTAAGAATATGAAAAGATGTGTTAATTTCCTCTACCCAGAATGTCTGAGAAATATTTCTTTCATTCATCATTGACCTTGCCACTTGCTAAACTGATCTATTCTGTCTCTCAACTACTCCATTTTGTTGTGGTGTCCCTGAAATTGTATATTCTCTTTTGATTCCTTGTTCATCATAGAATTCTTTGAAGTACTTTCAACAAAACTCTCCTCCTCTATCAGATCTTACTTCTTTTAATCTTTTTCCTGTTTGATTCTCAGTCAGAGCCTTAAATACTTTGAATTTTTCAAATGCTTCAAATTTTTCTTTCAGGAAAGAAACCCATGTTAGTCTAGAATAATCATTAATAACCAACATAAAATAGTTTTCTTTGCCTGTTCCTTCCTTTCTATATGGTCCACATAAATCCACATGCACTAATTGAAGAGGTTTATCTATTGATGTGAAGCTCTTGGATTTAAATTGAGTTCAAGTCAATTTTCCCATTTGACAGGGTTTACATACAAAGTCATATGGTTTTGATATCTTAGGAAAATATTTTACTGCTCCATTGTTCCTAAGCTTGATTAAATGATCAAAATTCAAATGTCCAAGTCTTCTATGCCATAGCCAACTCTCATCATACTTGCTTAGATGACACTCTTCCTTATCTTCTTTCAAAACACAGACATTGTTTTCTGTTCGTATACCTTTGGCAACCAATTGTCCTAAAGATACAAATTTTATTTTGCACTCTTTAGAGGTGAAAACAAATTCACATCCTCTGTCACATACCTGACTGAAACTAAGAATATTATGCTTCAAGCCATCTACAAACAATACATCTTGAGCTTTTCCTTTACTATTCAGACTTACCAACCCTTTGCCTTTGATTTTCCCTAGAGCATCATTTCCAAAAGTTACATCTCCTGATTTGTGTTTGCTCAGAGATAGAAATTTACTTTTATTCCCAGTCATGTGTTTGGAACATCCACTGTCAATATACCAAGGGTCCTTTTGTCTTTGAGCAGAAAGCAGTAACCCAGAATGGTTGTTTTCTTTCTTCTTCCATACTTTTTCCTTTTTAACTGAATAATATACTCTTGAAGTTGATTCATAATTCTTTAAATAGAATTATGTGGATGTGTCCAAAATTATGACAAATATAATATTTTGGGATGTTGTACAACAACTCAAAAGAATTGATATTTCTAGCATGAGCTCTTCTTCTAGTTGGAGATGGAATAGAATGATGCTCTTGTTGGTTCATTGACTATTTCACTTTATGTTGCAACATTTGGTTATTGGTAAAAATTCTTCATTGTATGTTTCTGAAGTTAAAAACACAATTTACAGCTTTATGACCAAAGTCAGAACAACAATAACAGTAACCATTGAAAAATATTTGGTACCTAAATTTTGGTTGTTTTCTTGAAATAGATTGCCTTGTCATTATGTTCTTTACCTCTTCTTCATGCTTTCTTGACTACAGAGCACTGTTATCTGTTCCTGTAGATATATCATATTTACCACTCATTAGTTTAACTTCACTGTTGTTTTTATTCGCTTCATCTTTGATGAAATTTTTTGACTTTGTGTACTATGGCTGATTGTTGTTTTGAAAGTTAATCACCTTAGTTGTTTCCTTGTTTTCTGATTGACTGCTACTTGTACCTTCTTCATAACCTATACCAGTCTTGTTCAAAGGAGACCTTTGCTTACTCAGGATGTTATTTAGTTCTTCTAAAGCTTTAATACTTGACAAGTTTTGATGATATAGAGATTGAAATTTCTCCAATTCTTTTCTGAATTTCACTACTTCTTCCTCCAATTCTTCACATCTCATATTTTTCTGTGATAATTGTTCTTTTAGAAAATTGCTTATTTTATTTTCTTCTTTTAGTTCTACCTTTAACAAGATATAATCTGTAGTCGGTTCTTTAACATTCTTTTCATACTGCATTAGCAATTGTTTTTGTTTTCTCTTCTTTAGTCTAAGTCTGTCAATTTCTTCCAATGCACTAATCAACTCACCTTCCATATCAACTACAACATATTCATCATTCATATCACTTCCAACATATTCATCTTCAAGATCTTCTATGGCCATAACCATAAAATCATTCAATTTATCTTCACAAGATGACTCACTATTCATAACTTCTGAGGGATCAAAATCATTTGCACATAAAATTTTCTTTTTGTAGTTATTGTTTTTATTGCATCTCTAAAATGTGTGTTTCTCTTCATCAAAGAAATTCTAATATTTTTCCTTATAAGGGAATTTAGATGCAAAGTGCCCTAGCTTACCACAGTTGAAACATTTAAAAGGCAACTTCCCTTTATATTTTCCTGATCCCATTTTCAGTCTTCTTACAAATTTTTCCTCAATCTCTTCCATTTCAGAATATGCATGTTTGTCTGCTTTAAAAGAAGATTCTCCAATGGTATATTTATCTTTACTAATCCTCATTTAGTAGGAAGTTAAAGTTCCTAGAAGTTGGTCAATAGATAAGGTTTTCAGATCATTCATTTATTCTATTGCAGAGACTTTTGGATTGAACTTATTAGGTAGAGATCTCAAAATATTTTGAACAAGAGAAGCTTCCCCAATATTCTCACCAAGACCCTTCATGGCATTCACAAGTTCTTCAACTCTTAAGAAATATTTACTAACGGTCTCATCCTCATTCATCTTTAGCTGTTCAAATTTCAGTCTGTAAGTTTGAAATTTGGCATATTTTAATTTTTCATTTCCTTCATAGCTACTAATGAGTTTATCCCACATTTCTTTTGCAGATTCAAAACGCATTGCCTTTACAAACTCATCTTCTGAAATAACACTCAGTACAACATTCATTGCCTTTGCATTAAAACTAAAATCTAGCTTATCATCTTTGGAAGCTAGTACAATAGGTTTCGTATATCCAGTTTCTACCACTTCCCAAACATCAACACCTAAGAACATTAGGTATGTTCTCATTTGAACTTTCCAAAAAGAAAAATTTGTTCCATCAAACAGAGGATCTTTATTGGTTGAACTATCATGACTTGTCATGTTTAATCTTATCATATATTCCTTAGACTAAAGGAACCAACTCTGATAGCAATTGTTGAAAGTATTCAATTAACTGAGAGGGGGGTTGAATTAGTTAATTTTTGTTCTTAAAAAATCTTATACAGTTTTAAAAAACATTTATCCTTGAAGTTTTATGACAGTCAATATGTTATGAGAGATTATATATTCATTCTTTATTAGAAGAAACTCTATTGCAGCAGATTTAACATGTAAATCAAACCATCATCATTCAATCTCACAAAATACATAGAGACACAAATTTCATGAGGAAACCCATAAAGGGAAAAACCTCTTCTTCTTAGGATGTTAGGAAATATTCAACTTCTGTACATCTTCTCTTTCTTTGAGCTCCTACTCAAATGAGGCTACAATCTCTGAATTACAAGAACCGACTTGTAAAGAGCACCAACTCTCAAAGTTCTTCAGCACCCACTGAATCTTGAGGATAACAATCCTCCCTAGCACCACCCTACCACCATATTTTGCTAGAATTACTTTGAATCAATGCAATACAATGATACTGATATAACGATGCTTACCACTTCATCTATTTTATGTTTTTCTACTCTGCTTTCATTCTGCTATACTCGACATTTGTCTTCATTCTTCTTCTGGTTTTCTTTATCTCTACTTCTTATTTGTTCTGCCTTTGCTACCCATTCTCTATTTCGTTCATTGTCTGGTCTTTGGTCTATGCATACTTAGTCTCTTCTCTTCACTCTATCTCTTCTTCAGATCAGTCTTCTTTACTTACCAAATTTAGTATCTCCACTAAACAACTAACCCTACACAGTTCGCTTCATGTTGATCCCAAATTTGTTATCATTTTTGGCAGTTAAATTACTCATTTAAACATATGTTTTGTTATCTTTTTACATATTTTATGTCACGTAGATCAGTATTCATCCCCAAGTATGAATGTATTTAAGGCTTATGTAAAATCCTTTTATTACTATCTTTTTACGATTTTATTGATTAAAATTGACATTGTTTGAAGCACATTTGATATATTAATTTATATGTATATTTGTTTGCAGGTTATATAGTTTTTGGGACGAATTGACAACAAACAGGCATTCATCTAGCCATATACACAGCACGTCCAGCTCATCATCCAACTTGCTGCACGTTACTCATTGGCAAGTTTCTAGGCATTAAAATGTTGTTACTCCAGACCTTAGTCCTTAGTGCACCATCAAACAGAAATCGCATTCATCCTAGATATGTGCCTAGCAAATCCAGCTCATTGTTCAGTTCGCTGAACCAACCGCACGCTATTGAAAACTGTTTTCAAGAATTTAAAACATTGGAATAGTCTACAGATTAGTAGTTATCCACGCGTTGGATGTTGAAGAAGATCCCATTCTAGAAGGATTGCCATCATGCTGCTTTCTCTCAACGCCAAACTATTTACTTCCCATGTGTTTAAAGAATGGAGCGACCCCCATTCTAGAAGACCCACCGTGCATTCTCCTTTGCTTGCCACCACTCCACAAGCTGCGCTAACAAAGGAGCCTGTTCGCCACATCAGACACACTGAAGAGACCCGTTCACGCTAACAAAGGAACCTATGCGCTACATCACGCAATGAAGAGAACCAGACTCGCACTGAAGAAGGAATGGTACTATGCGTTGGCCTGCGATTAGTTGGTAGCCATTATGGTTGACTAAATTTAGAGAGCATTCGACCACTAAAGGGTCGATTTGCTCATCCCTATAAACATTGTATATAAACACCTCCATGTGAAGAGTTAGAGAATTGATCATTTGATTTGTTAGACAGTGGTTTTTGAAGAGAAGGATTCTGTAACTCTGTTCCATATTTTAATAGAGTTGTATGCATTACTGTTGATGATTGTGTTTGAGTAAGCGTTATCCAAGCACCACCCCTGATTGCTGAGAGTGCCCCTCATCAACCAGAGGTTCATTTCTTTGTGTAGTTTTATTCTTTTTCTGTTATAGCTAGTTTAGTTTAAATCCTAGTTTGTTTTCATTAGATTGTTGTAAACATTTATTTTATTTCCTGTAATGCATTTTATTTCTGAAATTAAATAGCTAGTTGTGTGCATAGTTTGCTTCCAATTTGCTTTCAGTCATTTCATTTCCAGCTTTACTGTTCAGTTATTTGCAAGTATAGTAGAATAGATTGATGTTATCAAGTTAAAGTAGAATAAATTCTATTTATTTCCTTCCTATATAAGTTTATTTAAATTCCAGTTTATTTCTTAATGATTGCTTTATGATTCATGAATTTGTTTAAGTTTATTTCACTGTCGAATTTGATCATTAAGTAGGTTTATTTAATGCTTCTATGAATTAGATTTACATCTGCATAAATTTAGCCGAATATTAGATGGTTTAGGTTAATTTCTGTTATTTTAATTGTGTAGACTGTCATTCGAACAACATGTTTAAACTGTCATTCAATCACCCCTTCAAGACCTACAGTTCAGTCTGTCATTCAGCCTGTTGTTTCATTTTTAGTGTTTTTAATGTATTTTGAAATTGTTTTAAGTTCTGTTTCTTTAATATTTGAAGTATGCTTTGACTGTAATAGTTAGATGATAGTTCTATTTTACATTAAAGTTAAAATTAGGTTGTTTTAGATCATTTATTAAAGTTTTATCATTATGCCTACCTCTTTTCACCTTGAGCATGTTTTGAGCTATTTTATGTTTTGTTTCTTGAGTTTGTTTCTGATTTCTTTTTACTGTTATATTGTTTTGTGTTAATTCCTTTTGATTGATTTATCCATTTGCATGTAAACTTAGTATTAGATGTGTGTATGTTTTAGGTTGTTCCTTTTACATTGTGTGATCACTGAAAGAGACTTGTAGGACATAATTCAAATATATTCCTATTAAGTTTTCTACTTGTTTCTTTTTACTAACATTAGAGGAAATTTCAACTCAAAATGGGTCTCCTAAAAAAAATTAATAAAATAGTAGTTAAAATAATAAAATAATATTTATTAATTTTGGAAGAAGAAAAGAAAAAAACTACTTTTTTTGTTTGTATTTTCGACATATCTCCCCGTGTTTTTACTCAAATTTCGATTGGGAGAGCTCGTTGGATGCGGAATTAAATTCTGCATCCAACAAGTACCCACTTGGAATACTTTTGATGGACCCCGTTACCCCCAAAACAAGAAACACCGGAAAAAACGTGATGATGACATCATCATCATCATCGTTTTTCCGGTGTTTCTTGTTTTGGGAGTAGCGGGGTCTGTCAAAAGTATGTCAAGTGTGTACTCGTTGGATGTGGAATTTAATTCCGCATCCAACGAGCTCTCCCGATCGAAATTTGAGTAAAAACACGGGGAGATATGTCGAAAATACAAACAAAAAAAGTAGTTTTTTTTATGATACCTATCCCCAAATTTATATTAAAAAAGTGTTTAAGAACTATACTATATTTCAATTTTCAAGCAATTTCATTGGCTAACACATGATGAAATGGAATTTGAGTTAAAGTTAAAAGGCCCATTTGAGTTGAAATTTCCTCTAATGGTTTTGTTTATTAAGTTTTCTACTCGTTTCTCTTTATTAAGTTTTCTACTTGCTTATAAGTTAGGTATTCCTTGCACCCTAGTTTCCTATTTGAAAAGTTAGTTGTTAATAGTATCTTTTCAGTTTAAAGTTATTTGCTTATATAGAATACATTATCAATTATGTAATTTAATATTTTGTTCCGGTTCAAGTATATTGGCAGGGCTTTTGGTAAGTGAGTTGCACAGCATCGCTGCAACTGCACAAGCTCACGCGACATCGTGCAGGGCCAGCTCAGTGCGATGGGCAAAAAGATAACCTTTTTTGAATATTTAATATATTATTTGACCAAGTTTTGTCACCATAGGTCATTAGTGGTTAGAATTTAGTTAGAAGTGGACCTTCAATGTAAAGGCGCAAGCCTATTTATAGAACTAGTTTTGCAATTGTGAAGGACATCGATACGATCTTGAGCCTGAATATATCTGCGATCTATCTGTTTTATCTGCAATCTATCTGAGTTTTTGGATGTAATTGTTCTGCTGTTGTGGATAAGAATTATGTGGTTTGGATCTATTACGCAAATGAATATGACATGATGGTTGTTGCATAAATCTTGTCTTTGTCTCAATGTTTCCTCTACAGAGACATCAATGAAGTATGTAAACTCTGTTATGAGGATTCCATGATCTATTCAGATATCTTTTGGTTATATGATGTTTCTATCTATTCAGTTGTCTTTTGGTTATATGATGCTATGATATATTCAGTTGTCTTTTGGTTATATGATGTTGTGATCTATTCCATTCCTATTATGATGTTTTTGCAATCTCTTACAATTCTACCACATTTCTGATAAATAATGGTTAACGTTATGGTATACCACTGTGCTGATATTGCTGCGACAAAGAAATGATGTGATTTGATTAGCTTTGTAGTGATAGGTTATGATCACTTTCCTAAGTCTGTAATCTAATGCTTATACTGCTTTACCCGTCGGATGCCATATCCTCCCTTCTCACTACCAAAAACTTGGTTCTGACAACTCTCCCTTCAACATCTCGGGTGAGACTTCGTCTTCTCTACGGATATTGTTGGGCAGGATAACCCCTTCATGGGCTAGTGCTCAGGGAGATCGCACTAGTTGGGCGTCGATAGAGTGAGAAGCCCTGTCGATGAGGCTTTGTTGGTGGGTTTCACCAACAAATGGGTCTGTTGCTGGGACCTTGTTGCAATTGAAAGGAGGATATGTTTTGGCATCATACTCATCCCAAGATTGAGGGGTGGTTTGGTCTAAAACTGCGAGAGTTTTCTGAAGCCAAAAATCAGAATCCGCAGCTGTCGGCGAGCAATTGGTTGGACAGATATATTCACGACGGTCCTCATGAATGGTTTTTCTGTGAGTTTCCTGTTGTCTTGTATGAGTGGCTAGTGAAGTTTACTTCTAAGAAAAACAAATTCCAAGGAGGAGAGCTGACTTCCGGGACTCTAGAACTGATCTAGGAATTACATGAAACAGATAATAAGGCATCGTGGGTTGTTGAGGTGCGGTTGGATAGTATCCTGGAGGGTTACATTACCAATTTTGTAGTTGATACCAATAACTCATTTAGCTAAGTAGAAAGGGAGTTCTTCAGCGGACCATGAGGGATATTTTTTCTATATCTGCAACTATCTATTAAACATCTTGTATGCAAAAAAGGTATTCTAAAAATGGACCAAGAGTAGTGGAACTCTGGTGTGCGGAGGATGTAGGCACCGTGACGAAAGTGGGGAGATGCATGGTAAGATAAGGGGTATATGGGTATGAGTTCTGGTGAAAGTTCGAATATCTTCGAGGAAACAATTGGTTGTACAAGAGGAGCAAGGTTTTGAGAGAAGAGGCAGAGGATGGGAGAAGGTCCTGATGTGATTGAAGTGCGATGCTGTGAGGAACAACCACACAGGACAAAGTGACCTTTCAGTGATGGCGAGGACGACCAGGCCAAGGCTACGCCTGGAAGGATGATACGATCAAACCCCAGTAGTAACGTGTCCACATCTCCATGCACTACTCCACCACTAGGAAGAAACATGCATTCTACATCGACTTCCCCAATGTGTCAACAACAGTCTAGCAGTAGAGTACCAGCATGAGGAAGAATGCCCAGAATGGCGGGCGATGAAATGAAGCTACCAATATTTCATGGAAACAACACTGATAGGTGATTTGGACCGCACGACAAACTATGAATGAGGATGTCAAGAAAATATAGCTAGCAACCACCCTTAGGGGTCATGCGTTGGAATGGTACATGAGATTCATGTTGGTTCCTCAGGGAGGTACAACGAAAACATTGGATGAGATCCGCAAGGGGTTATTTAAAGAATTCAAGAAGACAATGTCTGAGGCTCAGTACATTACTGAGTTGAAAGAAATCAAGAAGTTCCCCAATGAAACAATTTGGGACTTTGACCAACGATTTAAGATGTTGATGGCTCGAGTCAACTTCCAGATGATTGATGTTCAGCACAAGGAGTGGTTCATCACCACGCTTGTTCCACATATTAGACAACCACTAATGCAACAAAAGATTGTGATTCTCTAGAATTCGTGATGAAATTAGAGGCATCACCGGTAGGTGAAACTGTGGTCGGGATGAACCAGATTCAAGCACAATTAGCCAACCTGACGCTCCAACTACAAGATATCAAGAAGTCCAAGGAATATTGTGATGACCTTTGGTGCACCTGATGTCATGCAAACGGACATACCAAGGATACATGTTCGACGTTCCAGAATTATTTGTTGTCAGGAGCCCCAAACTCATTGAGCTGCACCAATATACCATGGTTCCGCATATGTCAAGTCTATGGGCATTGACATGAGAACTACGAATACATGCAAAAGATGGTTACCAAGGAAGAAAATATGTACTGTACCTTTTGTCGATCAACAGGACGTGATGATAAAAAATACTGAGCTTATGATTTGCTTCAGGAAAGGACATATGATTCATAATTTGTGAAAGGTGAGGACCCTATAGCAATGAAGCGCAGCCACAAGTGGTACAATCAGTAGTGTAGGTGTCGTATACACCACCGCCCCAGATGTAGTTTATCCCAGTACAACCACAACAATAGTTTACAGTGTAGTAGCAGTTTGCACCTCAACCACAGCTTGTAGCACAACTGCAATATGCACCACAACCACAGTATAATCAAGCACCGCTCATTTAGTCTCAGCCACAATATGTTCAAGATGTGCACTATGTCCCACAACAATCAAACCCACCACAGCAGAAAATGTCCCAACCTCAGTATCAACAAGGAGGAGTACGAGGAGGAGGAGGAGGTCGCGAATCAATCCAATGTTATACCTGTGGAGTATTCAGGCACTATCAGAGGGAGTGCCCTCATGCACATTGTACATACTATGCAGACAGCGAACATAATTTTGAAAATTTCCCTCCACTGATTGCAAAATGGTAGGTTGGAAACAGTCCTTAGCTGCAGAATGTACAGACTCAGAGCCAGCCAACAATCCAAGTGTAGAACCAGCTGACAATGCAGAATCAAATCCTACCACAGACTCAAAATAAGTCGACAAACTCACTGCTAAATCAGAACCAACCATCGAATCATGCCCCAAACCTGAATCAAGGATCGATGGTTGCAACAATTCACGCTGAAACGTGAATGAAGGATGTTGACATTGGGATAGTCACTCGTGCTGGTGCGACTACTAGAGTAGATGGACCGTGTCCACAAGTTCAGCTCACTGGAAAGAAAAAAGTAGCATTTGATATTGCGACAGAGAAAGACACCTTCTTTGATGCCAAGCATGCAATTAGGAGAAATTTGGGTAAGTTACTGATTATTCACATGCTATTTGCTTTTGATCCATCCGTAGAGGCAGGACCATCATGGTAGCATGGTACCTTGCAGTAATTTTTTTAGATTTGTCTGTTGATGGAAAGGGATCCCGAATCCTTGTCGAGCTTGAGACGTTATTATACCACCGAGATAAGGGAGTGAATGATTCTACAGTGAAATCTTTGCAAAAGAGGAAGACAAGAAAGGAGATGAGGATGAATATCCAGATTGGAGATTATGAGATCGACTTGGTTATTCTGGATCTTGGATCAAATGTAAACATTCTGACCAAGCAAATCTAGAAGTTGATGGGAAATCCAACATTGGGATGGTCGCCAGTGCAGTTGCAACTAGAAAATCAAGAAAAGGTTCAGCCCATAGGTCGCGTCTCAAACCTGGTTGTCGACATTGAAGGTATGAAAACATATGTTGATTTTGATGTGATAGAGATAGTTGAGGATGGAGGTTCCTATCTCGAAATACTAGGGATCAGGTGGGATAATGATAGCATGACCATCATCAATTTCAAGAAAAGGGTCATGACATTTGAGAACCAGGATTTCAGGGTCATCGCTCCCATGGACCCTCAGGAAGGACGTCGATATATTGAACTGGTGAAGGGAGAAGTTGGTAGAAGTTGGGATCACGCTTATAACATCTCTGAAGACTATATCCATCCTACTGTCGATGGTGAACTTGAATGGCGCAGTGCAAGTTCTGCATCCTCTGAATTTGATGATGCTCTCAAAAATTGGCAGAATCGATTGCATGAAGTGTCATTCAGGAAATACGGATTGATTACACAGTATCTCTAGCATGTCGCTACTGAGATTGTTGAGTTTCCAATTTATGAAGGGCTTCCAGCATTATCAGAATTCCTTCAAGAGATTGAAGAGAAATTGTTTGAGCCCCAAAGGATATTGGCCCTAGACATCATGTTGAAGGCCATGTCGACTCAATGGTGGGCAATGCACAAGTAGATGACCCATTATTGGGAATAGCGTCAGAGATTGATGATGGTGCGCTTCAGCGATTCAAAGGTCTACCATGCTGGGAGATACAACGGGAATAATGACCCCACCAATCATTTGATAGAATGTCAGGCCTTATGAGCATCACAACCCAAATATTAGTGGGTCCATGCTTTTGTTCACACTCTGGAAGAGATGCCGAGATCCTGGTATGTAGCGGCAGAATTGCGTAGAAGTATCGCCACTTGGGAGGAGTTGTCTATTTGCTTTCTGCAGACATTTATTTTTTGGGATGCCAACCTAGAAGTTCATAATGCATTGCAAATCAGATGTGATGTAGTGTTGAAACTCATCCCTATCGCATACCCAATCGATCCACATGCACACTTCTCAATACAGTCCATGATGACATGCTACAACCTATCTCGGGAACCCAAAGATGATGACGAGTTGCAAAATGTGAATATTCTCGAATCAGAAGGAAGCTGCAACGCCGCCGTAGCCGACATATCGATGGATTCAATGAGTCAACCGTTGAAGCTTAGGAAAGTCAAAATTCGGATGGAAGAGAACCCAAAGTTTTCCAATGTCGGAGAGTACTAGGACGAGGAGACAATGGCCAAAATTATGGACCTGCTACATGAATTCCAAGACCTTTTTCCGAACACGGTTTTTAGAAATGAAGGGGATATTAAGGGACTTGGGGGAGATGAAAATCTTGTTGAAACCAGATGCAAAACCTATGCGACAGAGATCGTATTGACTGAACCCACGATACAAGGACCATGTGAAGGCTGAGATAGTCTGGATGCTGGATTCTGGGATCATCGAGACTGTAGAAGAATCATAGTGGATAAGCCCT
This sequence comes from Pseudotsuga menziesii, assembly GCA_001517045.1. Lineage (NCBI taxonomy): Eukaryota > Viridiplantae > Streptophyta > Pinopsida > Pinales > Pinaceae > Pseudotsuga > Pseudotsuga menziesii. The sequence continues at coordinate 160,853 of LPNX010223785.1, forward strand.
ATGGTGGTCCAGGATAAAAAGACTGGTGAAATCTGTATTTATGTCGACCTAAGAAAGTTGAATGATGCATGTGTCCATGATACATTCCCGAATCCTTTTATTGATGAGGTCCTTTAAGGGGTAGGCAGTTAGGAGATGTATTCCTTCACGGATGGTTTTTCAAGGTACCACTAGATCCGGATTGCAAAGGAGGATCACCATAAGACCACGTTTGTCATTGAATGGGGTTGTTTTCAATATACAGTCATGCCTTTTGGGATGAAGAATGCACTAGTCGTATTTTCTCGGGTAGTTGTCGCTTTGTTTAAATAAATTATTCAAAAGTTCCTGTAAGTATATATGGCTGATTGGACCATCTATGGGCTAATTAGGGACCATCTCGACAACTTGTGATTAATTCTTGAATGGTGTCGACAACATCAGATTGCATTAAACTCTAAGAAGTACATTTTCTTTGCGTCGTTCGGAATGCTACTTAGACACAGAGTGTGTAAGGCCGGTTTGTTGGTTGATTCAACAAAGATCGCACTCATTCTTAGTTTGCCACTGTCGACGAATGTGAATATGCTTCAAGAAATGATGGGGCATACAGGATATTATCGCAAGTTTATCAAGGGATATGCTGTAATTACTGCCCCCATGGAGAAATTACTGAAAAAGGATGCAGCATATGAATGGAAACAGGAATGTCAAAGAAGCTTCAAGACATTAAAGGCCAAGATGGCCTCCGCACCTATATTGGTTTTTTCCTGATTGGAACAAGGATTTCCATGTGCACGTCGACGCCTTGTCCATTGTGCTGGGGGTTGTTCTTACGCAACCAGGGGAGGGCGACCTAGATCACCCAATCTCATATGCCAGGATAAAGTTGTCATTTACTGAACAAAATTACACAATAATGCAGAAAGAAGGCTTGGTGATGGTTTATGCCTTGCAAAAGTTCAGGCACTATTTGTTGGGTGGACATTTCAAGATGTTCAACGATCATTCTACTTTGCAATACCTAGTCAATAAGCCTATGTTGGGGGGGAAGATCTATCGGTGGCTACTAATTTTTCAGGAATTTGACTTTGAAATAGTTGTGAAACTAGGACAGTTGAACACTGGCCCGGATCACCTGTCTCGCATTGAGACCAGTGAAGAACCGACCAATTCTGATGGATTTCCAAATGCGCAATTGTTTCTTGTTGACATCGTAGATTATCATTATGCCCCAATTATTCAGTTTTTGGCCACTAGTGTCACCCTAGAGGACATGTCGACGAGTCAAAAGAAGCAACTGGTAGTAAAGGCTTCTGATTTCCAGCTGATTGCTAGGTAGTTATATAAGCTTGGACCAGTTGAAATTTTACGACGGTGTATCCTATCACACGAGCAGGGACCCATTTTAGAAGAGGCACATGCAAGAATCGTGGGAGGTCACTATGGAGGAAGGGCTACCTGTGCAGAAGGTGTTGTGCATTGGGCTATGGTGGCCTACATTGCACAATGATGCCGCAAAATATGCAAGGAGATGTGATTTTTGCCAGTGGATCGATAAACCATCGCGACAAGATCAGATGTCGCTAGTGCCGCGGGTGACTTTGCAACCTTTCGATAAATGGGTTGTGGATTTTGTGGGTCCTATTAACCCACCCGGGAAGAGGAATGGGGCATGATACATCATTACTGCAATTGACTATCTAACCAAATGAGCAAAATTTGCACTAGTTGTGGATTGTACCACTGCGACAGCAGCATGATTCATCTTTGAACACATTGTGACACGATTTGGGTTTCCTCGGATCTTGATGAGTGACTAGGGCAATCATTTCATCAACCGAACTGTGAAAGTGCTAACTGAGGAGTTGTAAGTGCAACATAAGAGGAGTACACCATACCATCAATAGGAGAATGGGACTGTCGAAGCATTCAACAAAATATTGGAAATAGCGCTGACAAAGGTATGTACTGCTAATCACGATGACTGGGACTTGAAAATTCCAGCAGTGCTATGGGCCTATCTCACTACCTACAAATGGTTGACAAGACAGACACCATTCAAGTTTGTATATGGGAAAGACGCGGTCATTCCCATGGAATACATTGTTCCTAGTTTGCGCATCATTGCGGCGAAGGGCATGGATGATGCAGAAGCATTAGAAGAGCACATTACACAGTTGGTCTAGCTTGAAGAAGACCACTTTGTTGTAGGCTTCCACCAACGAGTTGTGAAGGATCGATAGAAGGCATGGCATGATGGCCACATTAAGAACAAACAGTTTGCGGTAGGAGATTTGGTGCTATTATATGACAGCAAGTTCATAAAGCATCTAGGTAAGTTACAAATGCATTGATTAGGTTTAGTCATGACGGGGATAGAAAATTTGGAAATGATGAGTTTGAATGAGTGATGAAAAAGTACGCGAGATGAGGGAGCACGGCATTGTTCAGTTGAGCGAAGCAGAGTGATTGAGTAGAGCGTTAATTGTGCAATCATGTTGTGAGCTTTTGAGTGAGTTGCAGAGTAGAAGGCTAGACTCATTAGGGGCAGTGTAAGGTTTGGAGCGTGAGTATTAGCGACTCATTCGGTTCACTATCAGGACACATTCCATTTACATTCGGGCACAGTGGGACCTCGTCAGGCAATGGCTACCTCTAGCTTACAAATTCATGGTAGAAGAATTGGATGTTATTGTTCAAGAGTGGTCAGCTGCATGGCACAAATATATGAGTCCAAAGGAAATTTCTAAGGAGTCACCACATGATGCCCCGAAAGAGCCTGCCCAGAAGGAGTTGAGTTCTCACGACTCTAACAACAAGTTATCGATGGATCCTGAGGCCGAAGCGCAGCGCGTGCGGGAGGAGACTCACACAAAATGGCACTAGGAATATGATTCAGGCAGCGGTATTAGGTCAAGGATGGAGGACCAATTGCAGCAGCTCATCAAAGCTGTCATTGATTCCTCTAAGGCTATGACACGTGCGATCTGAGAGTCCAATTGCAACGAATTTGGTGTGGTAAGAGATAGGTTAAGTTCCATTTTTGACATTGTTTCTAGGAAGACATCCATGGGACATATGATTTAGGAGGTCTTGTTGATCAACACCGATCCCTGTGTTAGGAACGTTCAAGTTCCCCCAACTACGATCGACGCGGGCAATGAATAAGTGTACTAGTTACTGTGGCTGATCCAGAGCGTTGCTTTGGACCTGAACAAGTTACCAGCTCAAGCGTTGGTGGAGCTACAACATGTTGCCACCCAGGAGTTGGTGAATAGACAGAAGGAGCTGACTAGTGGCTACCTACAATCATAGAGTACAGCTGAGAAGATGTAGAAGGAAGTAGAGGAACTGCATCAGGTCAGGGTGCAGCTGGAAAAAGAGATGGTCCATGAAATAGATGTATTACAGGCGGTGCAGGCTGAGCTACAGTGTAAGGCTACTGACAAAATTACGGAGCTCAAGAAGGAACAAGACTGCCTCATCATTGAGAAGGTGCAACTATGCACCAGTCTTGGCGATAGGTTATGATCAGTATCCTAAGTCTGTAATCTGATGCTTATACTACTTTACCCATCGGATGTCGTATCCTCCCTTCTCACTGCTAGAAACTTGGTTCTGACAACTCTCCCTTGAATGTCTCAGGTGAGACTTCGTCCACTCTGCAAATGTTGCTGGGCAGGATAACCCTTGCCTGGGCCGGTGCTTAGGGAGATCACACTGGTTGGGAGTCGACAAAGTGAGAACCCCTGTCGATGAGGCTTTGTTGGTGGGTTTTGCCAACAAATTACCTTAATAGTTGAATTCTTAGGAGTTTGACTCGGTTTTTCATTTTGAAAAATATTTCTATCTTTTGTTTGTTAAAATATTTAAACAACACCCTCTAGCTTCGCATATATTTTGTGTCAACTCTAATCCTACCAACCCCAATCAATAATTAAATATTAGGTGAATTAATCTAGATGTTATAACACCCAACATTTTGGCATCCTTACCAAGGAGTTGTTCTGTAAGGTAGAATAGATAGAATTCTTTATGAAGCTTAGTAATAGGTTGGTGGTGAGGGAGCAGTAAGATGAGAGGTAAGAACCTATGCATCTGTTATAGCAGGTGCCCCCAAATCCAGCAATAGTAGTAGCATAGGTTTTTCTTTAGTTTAAAGTTTTTTCATGACCAGACTTAGAGATCCTCAGGGTAGATTTGTTAAGACAAGAAAACTTATTGAAATTCCTACTAACTTTCATAGGGGACGTAATATCCCAACCACTAACTCAGCAGAAAGGTATCGAAAGAATCCTGGAGGAAGTAGTTCTACCCTAAAACCTAAGGAGACTCTCTCAGGATATCTTACTAGGGAAGCCATAGAAGGAGAAGGAACCTTGGCAGGAGGTCCTAAGGAGCTCATTTCTAAGTAAATTCACTAGGATCATCCACTAGGAATCTCTAACCCTTCACTAGTCTTGAATCCAAATAACACAACTTTTTCACTAGTAGAAGATATGAATTTTGTTGACATTGTTGATCCTGCCTAGGTAAAATATCTCTTTGGAAACTCCATAGATCCAGTTATCTCACAAATTGAAACATCCATGGTAGAACCTACTATCCCTCTAGGATTCAATAAAAACACGGTTGATTAGAGGAAGATCTCTCCTAAAAAAGAACATTGGGACGCCCCATTATCACGTTGAAAGGAGCCTCCTAAATATATTTACGTTAAAAATCCATCCTATATGAAGAGATGGGGAGCAAATGAAGATCATGATGAAGTTATAAATGACGAAGGAGAAGGGGAAAATCGAACTAAGGCTACCTTTGGGTTTCCCATTTTTGACACTATGCAGGATGTAACTATGAAAAATATCGCTCCTTCCTCCTTACCTACTTTCTATGGAAAAATTAATGAGGACCTGGACACATTTCTGTTCGAGTTTGATATCCTTTGTAGGAGCTATAATTATCTACAAGATGCCCACAAATTAAAACTCTTTCCTGCTACACTAAAATATTCCACCTTGAGATGGTTCATGGGATTAGGTGAATCCAATATTAGGACTTGGGATGATATGAGAACCTCATTCTTGCAAAAATATCAAGAGTATTGCAAACCTAAGGACTCTCTACATGACATATTCAAGATACAACAACTTTAAGACGAGATCTTGGAGGATTATTGTAATGAATATAAATAAATTATTAAAATAGATTAGTTAATTATTTGAAAGGGTGTAATCGTTCACGCTCAAGCCTATAAAATGTGAGCTTATTGTACATTTTACCCATCATCTAATATATTATTTACTATTCATATTCATTATTACAATGATAGTCGGATTTGACTAACGGACAACCGGATTTGGTTTCTCCATTTGGTATCAGAGCTCAGATTCGGCTCCTTCGACCTGAGCTCAGATTCGGCTCCTCCAACACTCAGCTCGGACTTGACTCATCATTTATTTTCCTCATTTTATTTCCACTGCTTACTCCTCTATTTCACCGCCTATCACTTCATCCCGACTACTACTGAAAAAAGAAAAAAAGGGAAAAAAAACAAAAAACAAAACAAAACAAAAAACACCAACATCCTCCAGCCTGCTCGTCACCTCCATCACCTCTGATGTCTATTCCCCTTGCACACCCCCTCTATTCCCCCACGCTGCCCCTTCCTTCCTCCACCGCCTCCCTCCTTCTCCCATGCGCCCTACCCACTGCTGCTCCATCCACGTTCCATCCCCGCCAGCCCTTCCATCTCCCACGCACCATCCACTCCGCTGCATCTTCCTTCCATCCCCACTCCACCGATATCCTCCTACTCACCGTGCACCTCCACTCCATCTGCCCTTCACCTCCTTCACACATGCGCCTCCATCCCTATCACCATTTTGCAACCCTTCGTCCATCCTTATCCCATTCCCTCCTCTCATTTGTGCTGATCCCCACCTTCCAACAATCTCCCATGCCCAGCCTCCATTTATTCCACGCTACCGCTCCCATGTTGGCCCTCCCCAACTCCCATCACATGCTCTCCATCCCTCACACATCGCAGCTCCCACCACACAGCTCCTCGCGCGCCAACATTCCCCGACTCCACGACCTGCAAAAAAGTTAACATAAAAAAATTATATGTTATAAACATATTATAACATAAAATAATATTATAAATTAAAATTTATTTCAAATATAGTATAAAATAATATATTTATAATAAAATATTTAAAAATAAAATAAAATATTATATTTATAATATTTGTTAAAAAAATAAAAATATTAAAAAAAAACTATATACAAAATATAATATAGTTTATAAAAAATATATATAATAATAATAATATTAATTAATTAATTAATTAATATATTATTAGCACCAAAATAGGATTAAAATACACACCTCTGCATACAAGGTCCAAGACCATGGCGGAGCTAGAAGAGCAAATCGAAAAAATGGAGAAGGACATAAGGTCCCTTGCTGCTGACCTAAAATGCGTGAAGGAAAAGATGCAGAATAAAAATACATTACTCAAAGACGAGCTTGTTGTGGTACTAGAAAGGAGGCTCAATGACAAACTTGACATCCTGAACGACAAACAAAAATACCTGGACAACAAAATGAGTACCGTGACGCAAAACATAAACACCATAACACAAAACATGAGCACCATGGCGCATAACCATAATACATTATTCGAGATGTTACAAAGGTTCAAACCCAGTCCGAGCCACGTCAGCAGTCCAGACATGCTAGATGCCTCATTTCATGTTGCCACCTAGGAAACACTCGCAAAGAATCAAGAAGAATTGCAAAAATAAATAAAGATTAACAATGCAACGCTTAAACCAGAAATAGAAACACAAGTATGGTCAGATATGGAGGCACGATTAAATAGAAAAATAGACGCTATAAGTAAGATAGTAGAGAAAAGAAAAACTAAAAATCACCGCCAACAATGAAGCAATTCAGATATGTCACTTTCATCATCCAGCAGTTTCGAGCCACCATCAAACCATAAGGCAAAAGGAAATCAACGTCGTCCTTACAAAGTGCACCCACCTAAAGCAAAAATAGAGTTGTCGACATATAATGGGAGTGAAGACCAATGCGTTGCTTGGCTAAACAAGGAAAAAGAATACTTCGACATTTACAACATTCAATCTGATGAGGAAAAGGTGAAATATGCGTCATTGCATATGGAAGGGTACGCCTATAATTGGTACTTATGGTGGAAGAGAGATAATTTTACCTACACCTGGAACTTGTTCAAAAATGATTTTCTTAATAGGCTTCAAGGAATCAAAGAAGATGAATTTTTCAATAAACTTACCAGACTACAGCAAGTCGAAAACATTGAGGAATTCACTCATCAACGAGAATCCTTATCAACATGAGTATTTGGGTTGTCTAACCAGCAAAGACTCGAAACCTATTTAGGAGTTCTTAAAACACACCTCCAAAAAGAGTTAAAGTTACATGACATACCTAATGTAGAAGTAGCAAGACGTAAAGCAAAAGTTGTAGAACGCAAATTGGAAGGAATAAAAACAAAAGGTGATAACCATTATCGACAAGAAAAAGAGACACAACATAGGTACTGTGCAGATTCTTGGTCTCCCGGCCATCAATGCCACAAACCTCAATCATACACCTACGAAATGGAAAATAGATCAAAGTCATCGAACGGTTACTCTGATAATAAAAAGAAAAAGAAGAAAAAAATATGTTGTTGATGCAGTGATGATTGGACCCCTGGTCACAAATGTAGGAACAATGAGACAATATAGTGCAAAATCATCAATGGAAAGGAAGTGCAAATCTCTGCACACAAGACCTCGTCCGATTCTAATACCGAAACCGAGTCAGAATGAAGAACGGCACTAGGAAAATGCTTAAGCTTTGAGGACAAATCTTCCTTAAAGGGAATGGCAATGTAATGAATAAAAAAAGAATTATTAAAATAGATTAGTTAATTATTTGAAAGGGTGTAACCCTTCACGTTCAAGCCTATAAAAGGTGAGCTTATTGTACATTTTAGCCATCATCTAATATATTATTTACTATTCATATTCATTATTACAATGCTAGTTGGATTCGACTAACGGAAAACCAGATTCGGTTGCTCCAATTATCTCGAGAGGTTCGTTTATACATTGCATATATCAAAATATAGTGACCTCCAAGAAGATGCAGTATCTACACTTTTCCTTAAAGGGATCTCCGAGGACTTGCTAGAAAGTCTTAATCTCATGGCAGTTGGTGATATTTCTCATAAAACCTTTGCACAAATCAGTGAGATGTGTACAAATTATTCTAGAATAAGGGGGAAAGTTGGGAAAAAATTTCGAGAGCCTTATAGTAGAAATGTAAGAGGAAACATTCCTAGTTCAGCTGGAGTTACAAGGGTAGAATTAGGAAACCTATTAGAAAATTTCAAGATTGATATCTTAGGAGCAATGGGTTCTCAACTAGATGCTTTATAAGCCAAGAAAAGGCAGGAAGAATAACAAGTAGCAATGAGTATTTTTTGTCCAATATGTAGGGCCAAACATCCCCAAAGGGAATGTCCATTAAACAACATCTCTGTATGCCACATCTGTATAGAAGAGCATCCAACAGACAACTGTCCATCCTTTCCTAGGTTTCTATCCATCTATAAGAGTGGGGATGTAGATGAAACATCTAGGAGGCCTCCTTGGAAACCTAGAGACCAACCATCATATCAGAACTTTCCACCACCTCCTCCACTCTATTATCCCCCCTATCAACCACCTCAACAATGGAACAATTCAAGTTGGCTAAATTGGCCACCTCAATACCCTCCTCCTCAATTTCTGTAGCAACAATATTTGTCACAAGGGTGGAGAGGACAACCATATCCTTAGCCACAACTCATCCTTGCACCTAATCATTCTTATCCTCGGCATCAAACAAATTTCCAGCAAATTTCGCCTGGATTTATACCTCCAGTTCCTTTCATTACATAACAACCTCATCACTTTCAGAACACAAATCCTCCTCGACCGAAATTATTACATGCACAACCAATACCTAACCCAAATAATAAACCAACTCAATCCCTTAATAGCATTGAGTTGCAAACTCTTCCATCGTACCTTATTTCGACTGTACCTGTACATGAGATTCAATTACGATATGGAAGAGTTGTGAATGACAAACCCAAATCATCAGTCCTCATTCATGAAGCAAATGAAGAAGATGAGGATTCAAATGAACCCATGAATGATGTCATTTTGGAGGATGTAAACATTCTGAAGGTTCTAGTACACACCCATCCTCTGCAAGAAACAATTCAAGAGCAAAGAATTCCTCCATTCCCGGAAAGACTAGTGATAGAAAAACCTGTAATTGATCCGGAGTATAACATATTTTGAATGAATTAAAGAATATTTGTGTCAAAATCCCTCTATTACAAGCTATCAAGGACATACCAATCTACAACAAGGTAATAAATGAGATATGCATTAAACGCCCTGGGAAGAAGCAAAAAGAACCTCTCACAATTCATGTTATAGGAGAGATGTCTGAATGTATGAGACATCAGTCCCAGATTGCAAAATATACGAATCAAGGAGCCCCAGTAGTGACTGTAATTATAAAAAACACCACCATAGAAAATACATTAATCAATTTAGGATTCGCTATCAACATGATCACCACCGTAGTCTTAGAATTTTGATAGTTAGGACAATTTCTTCGACCTACCCCTTCCATCCTAGAACTAGCAGACCGTACTAAGGTAAAACCTGTTGGAGTCCTGGATGACATTGTCATATCAATAGCCTCATGGGAATACCCTGTTGACTTTATGGTCATAGAATCAAAGGATCCTTCTAAAGGGAATCCTATTATCTTGGGGAGACCATCGTTAGCTACTGCAAATGCTTTTATAGGATGTATGGATGGAGAGATGACTATTTCCAATGGGTTGTCTACATAGAGACTTATTTTATACCCTCCAGCACAACCAATAACTGAAAATTTGTGGTGGTTAAATTGTTCTTTCAGGGATGAGGACTTTGATGACCTATCCCTTCCTAGTGGTTTCTCCTGGGAACTTCAAGAGCAGGCCATTTAGAATGTATTAAACCAATTTGTTTCTTCAACAACTTGTACAGATTTTCCTCAGTCTTTTGCTCAATTCGATCAGATGTTTGGAGACGAGTTTCAAGAGAATATGACTCTTTCAATGTTTTCAAAGACACCTTGTTTCTTCAGGATAGAAGAGCATACATGACCCTATACCATACCTTATGAGGTTGGCCCTGAGAAATTTCTACATATAAACATAGGGTTAAGCAAAAACCAACAAGCACAACTACTTAAAGTTCTTAAAAAACAAGCTGAAGCATTTGCATGGGAATACACTAATATAAAGGGTATACACCCTAACACTTTTATTCACCATATTTATATGGATCCAAACATTTCACTTGTAAGGCATCTGCAGAGGAGGATGAATCCTGCTCTAAAGGATATAGTAAAAGAAGAATTACAAAAACTCCTCATTGTTGGTTTCATCTATCCTATCTCTGATAGTAAATGGTTGTCTCCTTTAGTCATAGTCCCAAAGAAATTCGTAGGGAAATGGCGCATTTGTGTTGATTTTAGGGATCTAAACAAAGTCGCACTCAGATACTACTTTCCTTTACCTTTTATTGATCAATTATTAGATAACTTATCAGGTAAACAATATTTTTCCTTTCTTGACAGATATAGTGGTTATAACTAGATTTTAATAGCACCCGAAGATCAAGATAATACCACTTTTACATATCCTTGGGGGACAAACACTTATAGAGTTTTTCCATTTGGCCTATGTAATGCTCTTGCCACTTTTCAACGAGCAGTCTTAGGAATATTTTCTGATCTTATACATGACTATGTGGCGGTATACATGGATTATTTTACAGCCTATGGAAATAAATTTCAAGAAGCCCTTGACAATCTCAAAAAGGTCGAGATCCAATGCCAAGAAACGAATTTATCCCTTAGTCATGAAAAATGTAAAATGTTACTGACAGAGGTATAGTTTTAGGAAACCATGTTTCCTCCCAGGGACATAAGGTATACCTTTCTAATATCGAAGTGATTGTTGTCCTTCCCTCTCCAAAAACTCAAAAAGAGGTAAGAATCTTTCTTGGTCATGCAGGCTATTACCACCGCTTTATTGAAAATTTCACCAAAATAGCTGCACCAATGTTTAAATTGCTTACAAAGGATGTAGAATTCCAGTGGACAGAATCTTGTCAAAATGCTTTTGAAATTCTAAAAGATAACCTATCGATGGCACCAATACTCAGGGATCCCGATTGGTCCCTTCCTTTTCATATATCCACTAATGCCTCTAATATAGCCATAGAAGGAGTCCTACACCAAAAATAGGGACAAGAACCTTATGCCATTTATTTTATTAGCAAGAATTTGACTCCTGCCGAACTTAATTACACTGTTACCAAAAAGGAATTTTTGGCAGTAGTTTATTCTATTAATAATTTTTTCCATTACATTACAGGTTATGAAGTTTTTGTGCATACTGATCACTCTGCCATTAGATTTCTAATGAATAAACCAATTACCAATGGTAGAGTAACCCGGTGGCTTCTTCAATTGCAAGAATTTAACATTACCGTCATTGACCGACCTAGTAAAGAAAATCTAGTAGCAAATTTCCTTTCCCGTATTCAACATGAATACGATACTAAACCTGTTAATGACACTTTTACTTATGAACATCTCTTTCTTGTATCTATTCAAACCGCTTGGTTTGTAGATATTGCCAATTATTTAGGAACTGGGAAATTACCAAACCAATTTTCCCCACATGAGAAGCATCGTATTATAGTTCAGAGTTCCAATTATTTTTGGGTTGATAATGATCTCTTCCGCACTAGTCCAGATCTTATTATTCGACGATGTGTGTTGGCGGATGAAATGACAGATATCCTCTATACATGCCATGATGGACCATGTGGAGGACATTTTTATGATAAGAGGACAACATACAAAGTATTACATTTTGGTTATTATTGGCCAAGCATTTCAAAGGATGATGCCAAATACGTTAAAGGATGTGATAGTTTCCAAAGAATGGGTATACCTATGTCATCTGATCAGATGCCCCTACAACCCCAAGTCATGATGGAACCTTTTGATAAATGGGCTCTTGATTTTGTAGGACCAATTTCTCCCATGTCTCCTAAAAAGAAGTATATCCTAGTTTGCACGGACTATGTCACCAAATGGGTAGAATCTAAAGCTTTGTTTAGAGCCACAGAGGAATCAGTGGTAGAATTTATATATGAAGAAATATTTACCCGGTTTGGTGTACCTAGAGAAATTGTCATAGACCAAGGTACTCAATTTGCTTTTAAACTAATGAAAGAACTTAGTACGAAATATGGCATCCGACATTGAAAATCTTCACCTTATCACCCTCATGCTAATGGTCAGGTAGAATCAACCAATAAAGTATTAGAAGCCATTTTAACCAAAACCATTCACTTACATTATAAGGATTTGGAAGATAGACTTCCGAAGGCTTTACAGGCCTATAGGATAACATGGAGAAACACTACCAGACATAACCCCTATGAATTAGTGTATGGAAAACAAGTCCTTTTACCTATTGAATTTCAAGTTAAAAACTTTCGTATGGAAGCACAATTAGGCATGGATTTGTATGAAGCACATAAACAATGAATATTGCAGATTAATGAGTTAGATGAGATTAGACAAGATGCACTCCAAAGAACCATGCTGATACAGAATCAACGAAAGACATGGCATGATAAATTTATTAAGCAAAAGTAATTTAGTACTGGATATTGGGCACTACTATTCGACTCACGGTTTAAAATTTTCAAACGAAAGTTAACTACCTGTTGGATGGGCCCATATGAAGTAGTTACAACTTTCGACAATGGGTCAGTAGAAATTAAGACAATTGATGGCTCACAAATTTCCTTTGTAGTAAATGGACACAGACTTAGAATTTATCACCAACCAACATCTAAACATGATTTCATACAGAATGTTTTGCAGCTGAGGGAAATGGAATTAGTTGAAGGGGAAGCTATTCCTCCTCCTCCTGATCCTTAAAAAATATTTCAGGGTTATCATCACTTGTATATATGTAAATATGTGTGTTCTTTTCTAAATAAATAAGAGTCATTTTGGATGAGTTGTTTACAAGGAACTCTTTTTATTTTATAATGTTATATATGTTTTTTATGAATAAATTGAATCATCTAACAAGCGGTTTTGCAGTTTGATTACAAGTACTTTATCTTTATAAGTAGCTCATGGAGTATTACTTGGAAAACAGAAGTATGTTAAAACACTCATCGGGTATCTTAACTTTTCTTTGGGTACTTTTGAAATTTTTAGCTTATAGTGACAATAAGAAAACAATTCTTTGTATATCATTCTTAACCAGCTCTTCTATGATTCATATGGTTTTTGGTATTTTGATTCAGACATGTATATTTATGATTTGTTTTTTAATAGTTGCTTGATAGAACTACTTTCATTTCACAAATATCATCTTACACCTATGGATTACTAGTTCTCCCTATACTTGTTATCAAAACTTGTCTCTCAAGTATTTTGGTGATAACTCAAGAGTAAGTGGAATTTTTGTTTGTGGGAAACATTACTCATCTTTTATGAAGAAGAAGGATTGTAAGGTCAAAGAACAACTTTAAGTTATTCTCTTTTGACATGATTTATGGTTAAGGGCATTATGAAATTACTTATAAGTTTATTTTACAAAATTCAATTGTGTTTAGTAGGACTTAACACGCTCTAGTACCAATCGGCTTCCATATATTTAATATCATTATAAAAGGAAAACCCACTGGGGTACTGAATAGGCCTACTGGTAGTGGGTCAATGCTAATTAAAAAAACTATAACACAGAAGCTCTATAAATGCAAGTAAACCCATATGGGTACTGAACAGGCTCGCTGGTAGCGGGACTATGCTTGCATGGTACCAAGGTAAACCCGTCGGTGTACAGAACAGGCCTGCTAGAAGCGGGGCAATATCGAGAAAAAGAGATCTGGTTAATACACCACTATGCACATAGTTTGTAAAACAATGGTAGTATAAAGAAAAAATTTCAGAATTTATGAATAAACATGTCACGGCCAATTGTTAATAATGTCATTTGAGAATGGCTATAAGTTGGGCTTGACCCTAGCCATCTAATTCAACAAATATCTAGGATTTCATTATCCTAGAAAAGGGACCCATAGCTATAAATCTCACACACTCCGTGGTAAACTTACATATTTTGTGATGACAATATATCTTTAAAATTAGACCTGGATGACTAGCTTTTCCTATGGTATTCTTTTGGTTATATTATCTTCCTGGAAGTGGTCTTTATAAGCACTATTACATTTTTCATGAATATACATATCTGAATCATTTCCATTTTCTACTTAGTTTTTCTTTTTCTTAACAAAAATAACAATAGCATGATAGAAATTTTTATTGGAACAATTAATTCTTCTCTCTTGTATGGCTTGAGGACACGCCATATCTTTGGTTTGGGGGAGGATTGGGAAAAATTAGATTGTTTTTATTTTTCATTATTTATGTTATTATTGACAACCTTATCATCTTACCCAATCATGCATGTAAACTATCAAATGATTGATCTTCTTGTTAATCAAGGTTATTAAAGATGTGATTTATTCCTTCATGTCATATGTTCAACCTGTCCAAAGTTTTACTTTCGACATGGTTGAATTAATTACAAATCGTATGAATTCATTCATTTATGCATATGTTCGTTAATTTCATATGTTTCAAGGTTCACTATGATAGCTTGATCTCTTAAACAAGCCGAACTTCTTGCTATTACATTGTTTTTCATTTTCATTATTTCTGTTTCATCCATTTTCTTCTTACACTCTCTTCAAAAAGATTCTATATCACAACTATTGAACAATGCCGAATTGTTTTGAACTTGAGAGCTATTAAATCAAGAATGTGGAAGAACTCAACAAAGTCATTTAATTTTCATACAACGTTTGACATGAAAGACATGTTATTTTTTTAAGTCATAGGCTAAAAGATTGAATTTTAAATCACCTCCTTCATCTGCCTTCTTCCTAAGTTATTTTTCTTTTTGCTCAGTGGGACCTAGAATTTCTCTAGTTTGGGGGAATGTTGATCCTAGATTTGTTATCATTTTTGGCATTTAAACTACTCATTTAAACATATTTTTTGTTATCTTTTTACATATTTTATGTCACGCAGATCACTATTCAGCCCCAGGTATGAATGTATTTAAGATTTATGTAAAATCCTTTTATTACTATCTTTTTACAATTTTATTGATTAAAATTGACATTGTTTGAAGCACATTTGATATATTAATTCATATGTATATTTGTTTGCAGGCTATATAGTTTTTGGGACGAATTAACAACAAACATGCATTCAGCTAGCCATGCACACAACACGTCCAACTCATCATCCAGCTCGCTACGCGTTACTCGTTGGCAGGTTTCCAAGCATTAAAATGTTGTTACTCCAGACCTTAGTCATTAGCGCACTAGAAAACAGATATTGCATTCATCCTAGATAAGCGCCCAACATATCTAGCTCACGGTCCAGCTCATCTTTCAGTTCGCCGAACGAACCGCACGCTGTTGAAATTTTATTTCAAGCATTTAAAACATTGGAATGGTCTACAAATTGTTTGTTATCCATGCATTGGATGTTGAAGAAGCTGGAAGTCTAGAAGGATTGCCATCATGCTTCTTTTCCTCAATGCCAAACTGTTTACTGCCCACACATTTAAAGGATGGCGTGACCCCCATTCTAGAAGACCCACCGTGCATTCTCCTCTGCTTGCCACCACTCCAAAAGTTGCACTAACAAAGGACCCAGTACGCCACATCATGCACACTGAAGAGACCCGTTCACACTAACAAAGGATCCTGTGCACTACATCACACAATGAAGAGAACTAGACTCACGCTGAAGAAGGAATGGTACTGTGCATTGGCCTGCGATCAGTTGGTAGCCATTATGGTTGACTAAATTTAGAGATCATTTGAACACTAAAGGGTCAACTTTCTCATCCCTATAAACATTGTATATAAACACCTCCATTTGCAGAGTTAGAGAGTTGATCATTTCATTTGTTAGACAGTTGTTTTTGAAGAGAATAATTATGTAACTCTGTTCCATATTTTAATAGATCCATATGCTTTGTTGCTGATGATTGCGTTTAAGAAAGCATTAGCCAAGCACCACCCCTGATTGCTGAGAGGGCCCCTCATCAACCAGAGGTTCATTTCTTTTTGTAGTTTTATTCTTTTATCTGTTATAGCTAGTTTAGTTTAAATCCTAGTTTGTTTTCATTAGATTGATGTAAACATTTATTTTATTTCCTGTAATGCATTTTATTTCTGAAATTAAATAGCTAGTTGCGCACATAGTTTGAACTATGCTTCCAATTTGCTTTTAGTCATTTCATTTCCATCTTTACTATTAAGTTTATTTGGAAGTAGATAGAATAGATCGTTGTTATCAAGTTAAAGTAGAATCAATTCTGTTTATTTCCTTCTTGTATAAGTTTATTTAAATTCCAGATTATTTATTAATGATTGCTTTATGATTCATGAATTTGTTTAAGTTTATTTCACTGTCGAATTTGATCATTAAGTAGTTTTACTTACTGCATTTTATTTACTGCTTCTATGCATTAGATTTACATATGCATAAATTCAGCTAAAGATTAGATCATTTAGGTTAATCTTTGTTATTTTAACTGTGCAGACTGTCATTCGAACAACATGTTTAAACTGTCATTCAGTCACTCCTTTCAGACCTACAGTTCAATCTTTCATCTAGCCCGTTGTTTTATTTTTAGTGTTTTTAATGTATTTTGAAATTGTTTTAAGTTATGTTTCTTTAGTATTTGAAGTATGCTTTGACTGTAATAGTTATATGATAGTTCTATTTTACATTAGAGTTAAAATTAGGTTGTTTCAGATCATTTATTAAAGTTTTATCATTATCCCTACCTCTTTTCACCTTGAACATGTTTTGAGCTATTTTATGTTTTGTTTCTTGAGTTTGTTTCTGATTTGTTTTTACTGTTATATTGTTTTGTGTTAATGCCTTTGGATTGATTTATCTATTTACACGTAAACTTAGTATTAGATGTGTTATCCTTAGTATGTTTTAGGTTGTTCCTTTTACATTGTGTGATTACTGAAAGAGACTTGTAGGACAGAATTCAAAGATATTCCTATTAAGTTTTCTACTTATTTCTTTTTACTAAGTTTTCTTTATTAATTTTTCTACTTGTTCCTTTTTATTAAGTTTTATTTATTAAGTTTTCTACTTGCTAATAAGTTAGGTCTTCCTTGCACCCTAGTTTCCTATTTGAAAAGTTAGTTGTTGATAGTATCTTTTTCAGTTTAAATTTATTTGCTTATATAGAATAAATTATCAATAATTTAGTTCAATACTTTGTTTTGGTTCAATTACCTTAATAGTTGAATTAATAGGAGTTTGAATCAGTTTTTCATTTTGAAAGATATTTCGATCTTTTGTTTGTTAAAATATTTACATGACACCCTCTACCTTCACATATATTTTGTGTCAACACTAAGCCTACCAACCCCGGTCGATAATTAAATATTAGGTGAATAATATAGACGTTATAACACCCAACACTTTAGCTCACCTTTATACACGTACACCTCAACTACTTCAGCTTCTCAACCTTTCGTATTCCTGATCAAGAATTACTTATCATTCTATAACTGCCTGCGACCGTTAGATTATACACATAACGGTTTTTGACATTTTCATGATTTACACCTTTAAGCGCTTCAAAAAATTCCTTTTCCATCTGTCATAGCGGCCATGAACTAGAGAAGTCAACCGCCATAACGTTCATGAACAAAATAATCCATTCTCTCGTCGTTGCGGATCGAAAGTCAGGAACCAATCTTCATACAAAATCTTAACACTATCAACTTGCACATCTTGATTTGGGGGAATCAACATCAAACGTTGATCTATAATCTGTATTCATCGGAACCATCCAAACTTGAAAAATTTAACATTTCTCTAATTATTTCACTTCTGATCGAGCGAGCATCTTCAGAATGCGGAATTCACCTTCTCCGTCGAACAACCTGATCTCTTGTCATAACCATCCATCTCTGTAGCCTCTACCACTTTCCACAAATTGAAATCCTGAATTTTTCCACGCTAGTTTAATCCATGGAATTATCCACGACCATAGATCTATCTCCGTTCCTTTCTCAACCACCTGATCTTTCCATCGATTAACCTATTTCACGATTTGAAAATATTTCTTCATCCAGGCATGTTCAACCTACGGAATGTTTCAATGTCGTGGATCTTGCTTTGTGTCAATATCAGCCCTTCAAAGTTGCACTTTTTAATGGACTCCACAAATACAGAAACTTAATTCTACCTTGCATCTCCAATCCACAGAATCTTCATCATCTTAAATTTGAATGCCATCAATGATAACCATAAAAACCTCTGTGTCATTCTAGCCAACACTCTCCCCAACAATAGTTCTATAATCATTGGAGTTAAGCTAAAAGTTTTATCTAATAATCGATGGAGTTAACCTCGTAGTTGTATCTAATAATCAAATAGTTGATGATTAATTTTAATTTTTACAACTATCACTAATTGTACTTGTCACATGTTAATTAAGATATTTTTGTTTCTTGAAATTACTAATTATTGATTTTGAATGACAACCATAGAATCAATCTAGACAATACACTTGCCTCATTCTCGTTTAATCTTGGACGATGCCTATAGAATCAATCTGGACAGTACACTTGTCTCATTCTCATCCGTAGATGAAAAGCATAGATGGTAGTCCACCCCAAAATTCTAACATATATACACCTTCGGCGTAAAAATATTCATTCAATTTCAAAAATCTTATTAAACAATAGAGATATCACAACTACAAGAAGTACTTAAATGAGAATATTTTATGGATCTATAATCTTTTCAAAGTGTATAAACTTTCACGAATCTTACTAATTCTTAAATTTACAACCATAAAATGTTTGTTATTTTTTAAATAGTCAAATTTGTATGGACTTTATATATTTTTTGGATAATTTTGAAAAAATTTAGAGTAAAAACAAATTATCCCATGGAATTTTAACAAATCAATTTTGAAAAATAGGTAAATAGTCTAATATATATTTTTTTTAAAGTCGACCGTGAAACCATCTCGCCCAGGGGAAGTACCTTCTTTCATTTGGAAAATTGCTTCCTCCATGTCATTAAGAGTTATGGGTTTCATCGATAGCTCGTTATGTTCATTTGAAACCAAACAAGGAATATGGCTTGTTACTTTCTCAATATCCTCCCTTCAATCCTGCCTGGGTTCCTTTAGGATATCTGAGAAGTGTATATTTAAAGTAGCCTCAATCTCCTCCCTGGTGTCTATCATGTCTACCCTTTCATTTTTCAGCGCAAAAATCTAATTTTGGATTCTATTCTGAATAACATAGTGATGAAAAAAAAATGTGTTTTTTTCTCCTTCTTTTAGCCATCGGTCCTGAGATTTATGACACCAAAGGATTTATTCTTTATTTTCTCTCTCCTAGAGCTTAGAGATGAGACTCATTTCCTCTTTTTTAGCTCTAGGGTATATCCTTCATTCATCCCTACCATCTAGATTTCCTAAAGGCATTTTTCCAACATTTTTTTTTGTATGAGAAGATGTTTCCAAATTCCTCCTTATTCAATTTTTTGATCTTATCCTTCAGGCCCTTCAGACTCCGTTGGAATTTATACATGCTGGGCTCCTCCTATTACCTTAACTCTTCCCACCAAGATTTGATTCTATCTTCAAAGTCTCGATGCTCCGACCATAATTGTTCAAACATGAAAGGTTTTTTTATATTGGGAGCCTAGACCACTCCACATGAGTTTAATTGGCCAATGGTCTGAACCCATGCCAGGAAGTGTAGCACTATGGATTTCACTCCCTAGTTAAATGATGGATTCCATCACCAAGAAATAGTCCATCCTAGATGCTATGTGCCTGTTCCATGTTCTCTTATTGTTCCATTTGAACCATCACTCCCTTTTTATCGATGACATATTAATCTATTCTAAAAATAAACAATACCATAAAGAACACTTAAAATAATCTTACAAGTGTTAAGGGAAAAACAAATATTTGCTAAGTTTAGCAATTGTGACTTCTTCAAGGGAAGAATACACTATCTAGGACATGTGGTGTCTAAGGATGGGATATCAGTCGATCCCAATAAAATTAAATCTATCAATGAATGGTTCGTTCCAAAGAATGTAACCGATATAAGATAATTCATGGGGATTAATGGCTACTACCGAAAATTCATTGAAGTATTTTCTAAGATAGCATACCCTATTACCTCATTACAAAATAAAGGTAAGAAATTTGATTGGAACGAAAAATGTACTGAGAGTTTTAATAAATTAAAACACTTGTTAAAAACAACCCCTATTTTAAAAATTGTTGATTCATTTAACGATTTTGTTGAATGTACCGATGCATTCAAGGAAAGTCTAGGTGGGGTAGTAATTCAAGAAAACTATGTCATAGATTATGAGTTTAGGAAGTGAAACAAATGTTGGGTCAGTGGATAGAAATTAGAATTCACTTAGAATGATTCCCCAAGTATGGAAAAGAGCTAAATAAGAAGAATGAGCTACGACAGAAGCGACAACAGAAAAGCAAGATGAGAAAGGAAGCTGCAATAGAGATAGTGAAAGGATGGAAGAAGAAGGAAGAGGCACAACAAAATAGGAAGCTTCGCTAGAATAGGAAGCCGCGATATAAGGAAAGAGTGTGACAAGGGAAAGTGCAACAAAATAGTGGTATCAAAAGGCATGTAAGTAGCATAACGACTAGAAAATGACAGTAAGGAATAATGGTTAGAAAGTGATAGGCCGTAAATATCATGGTTTTGAGTTAGGCTAAATCCAGCAAAAACCACAAGTATGAAGGTATGTTTGTAAGTTAGGTCATTAGTGCCTCTCGTTAGGTGTTACTATAATAGGAAAGACAGCCTGTTGGCTAGATATAGGAATTTAGCTAAGAAAGCGATAGTTAACGAGTCTGTAATGAGTATGTAATAAGTCTATAAAAGAAGGAACCCAAGATGTATATGGGTTGGACTCTAGTTAGACTCTCACTTAGCTCTTGGAATCTTGTTATCTTTGTGATTTGGTCTATTAGTATTGCCGAGTGCATACAAGTTGAAGAATCTACAACTAAGTGCGCAAAAGAGTAGGAAAGGTTGAGTCGATCTAGGCTATGCGTAGATCATTAGTAGAGCTAAGTAGGAAGATATTAGAGAGCATGAGAGGAAGGAAGAGTTTGTAAATATAGCGAAGAAGATCTAGAACATAGTCTGAAGCTTAGTGTGCAGATGAAAGGTGCATATATTTCCTTATGCCAGATGAAGAGAACCTTTGTGATTTTTTCTCGAATGGGCTTCCATGTTATATTATGTGTATATGTAAGAATGATGAATTTGTTTGAGTTGTATGCGTAATTTTTGCATTGAATGAATGATTATAGATTTGCTTATAAATGAATAGATGCATATCAGTTGCATAGTATCAGTGAATACGATCATGCTGCATAAATTGT
This sequence comes from Pseudotsuga menziesii, assembly GCA_001517045.1. NCBI lineage: Eukaryota > Viridiplantae > Streptophyta > Pinopsida > Pinales > Pinaceae > Pseudotsuga > Pseudotsuga menziesii. The sequence goes on from LPNX010223785.1 coordinate 182,530, forward strand.
TGATATAATAGGTTTCATAAGAGAAGTGGGTTCGTAGTCTAACTGGTCACAATGAACATAAATAATACACCCACGGGCTTCATTGAGAACCTTGGTAAGGATCCAAGGTACCCGAAATCCCCCTACCCAACTGCGGAAACATGGTTCATGAAGTTACCCATTCAAGAGAGATATCTCGGGTGAGACTGAATATGCATCGCAGGTGCTGCCGACCGAGCTCTACTCTATCAGGATGATATCTTGGGATTTGTTGAGATGATCAGAAGGGACTAAACCTGGGTCAAGATCCTTGGAGGAAGGACAAAATCCAACAAATGGTTCCGTTGCTGAGATCCAAATCATGGTGGTGAGGGATATGTTATGGGAACCAACGAAACCTGAGATCCAAGATTGGTTGAATTTCAAAGAGATAGAATTCACACGACAAGAAAGCGAAGGGTCTCGGTGGACCCAAACAGAGTGGTTGGGCCAGTACATCTATACAGACATCTAGGATATTTTCTTTTCTGAGTTTCCCATTGTGTTGTATGAGTGGTTTTCTAAGTTAGCAACCCAACAAATAAATTTACAAAGAGGAGAACCAAAGGAGTGGAATCCTCAGTTGATTGAGCGACTGTAAGGAGTAAGAAACCCTGTATCGAGGTTTGTGGATTTTTGGATAGACAGTATCTTGGAGGGATACATTACTAATTTTGTTGTTGACACAATAACCTCATACAGTGAGGTAGAGAGGAAATTTTTTCAAGGACCACGCGATAGATATTTGTCATCTTTAAAGACGTGGATACAAATGCTTGTCTTTGAAAAACAAATTTCGTGAATGTGACAAGACTATGTATAAAGAGAGTGGGTATGTTGCAACAGAACTCTATGGAAAATGATGCACCCTGAATTGAGATGTTCCCAGGAGATAGTGAAACTGAACTAGAGTCTGGTTGTTTAATGAGTGGAAGAATATTTAGATTTGGTAAGCAAAGAAAGAATTTGTTAGGAAGAGGGAGTTGCAACATGAACGAAGAAGAAGAAGGCTACGATATTTCATCGTAATTTGATAAATGTTATTGCAACGAAGAAGAAGAATATCAGTCAATACTTGAAGGAGATGAAGAATCAAAAGAGTATATTGAAGTTCTAGATCGAGAATGTGGTTACAACTCACCTACAACACCACACACATCGCGAGAGGTAAGATTTAAAGACCTGTCTCCAAGTGCATTTGTAAATACAAGTAGTACTAACAATATAAATAGCAGACAAGGGAGTTTGGCTAGCCAAAATCTTGTTTTGACTATACTAGTAGTAAATACAATGGTTGGAGCTGACATTAAGTTACCAATATTCAACAGAAATGGGTTGGAGGACCCAGAAACACATTATTTCCTTTGTGAAGCTATGTAGATTGTGCGCTTGACTGATACATGAAATTTTACGTAGTGCCAGTAGGAGTTGTTTAGAAAATGCTCAATCAGATTCCAGTGGGCATGATAGATGGGCTTAGGAAGAAAAAATATGAATCACAATGCATTACTAAGATAAAATAAATTAAGTAGCTATCGACAAAGTATGTATAGGAATTTGACCAGAGATTTAGAACATTAATGGCCAAAGTAAGCTTCCAAATGTCGTACATACATTATAGGGAGTGTATCATTGTCGCCTTGTTTCCACACATCTAAACCCCATTGATGCAACATAATATTTTGTCACAAACAGAAGCTCTGGAGATAGTAGTGAAGCTATAATCCTCTCTGATTGGAGATAACAGCAGAGGAATGATGTAAATTCAGTCGCATCCGGTGAACCTTACGGTGTAGCTCTAAGGAATTAAGAGAGGCAAGGAAGTTCAAGAAGAACTATGGTGTACAAGATGTAGAACGGATGGACACCATAAATAAAATTGCTCAGCGCTAATGAACTACATCACAGCAGGAGCGCCGAACCTGATAAACACCCAATGGATGCCTTGGTGCAGAATATGTCAGACTAGGGACCACTAGTCCAAAGAATGTATGTATTTACAGAAGATTGTAAGTGCACCATCTAGTCTCTACTGTAAAGTTTGTAAATAAGTAGTTCATGATGAAAAATACTGCAAATCACTTCAGTCGCTGTAGGAAAAGACAGTGTATACCTACTTGATGAAAAATGATGAGACGATGCAAGCTGAATGAGCATAGCCTCAGTATCATCCTGCTCAATATCCACCACTGCAATATCAATAGCCACAGTATCCTCAGATGCAATACCATAAAAATGGGTATCCACAACAACAGCAATACCCTCATCAAAGGGCGGGTGGAAAATTTTGAGGCTGAGGACAATAATAACGAGGAGGAGGATTTGGTCGTGGAAGAGGTCAAGTCTCATGTTATAACTATGGGAAGCTAGGACATTTTTCCCGAGATAACCAAAGTATTTCAAAAACTTGTACATATTGTAAATACTTTGATCACACTGTTGAACAGTGTCCACAACTAATTGCAAAATAGCAGGCTTAAACTGTTGTAAATCCCAATTCGGTGCAGAATCAGAATCCGAACCCAAACCAAAACATTCATATGATTTATGCCAAGCCAAGAGAACCTCATATTGTTGTGCTTACAAGAGGAGGTGTTGCGACAGGTACAGACCAAAATACACATCATGGAAAACCATAGGTGAGACCCGTGGCACAAAATAAATCTCTGCTAGATGTCGAGAAAGAGAAATAAGTATTCTTGGATCTGTGACTAGATTTTGTTAATGTTAATAACCCGTTGACATATTGACAAATCAATACCATGCCCAAACGTTTTGAACAGCTAACCAGAAAGTAACCATTGAAAAAGGATAGTAAGCTTAAATAATTTTTCAAAAGTTGTTTACTACTAATTAATGATAAAGATGCTATCGGAGAATTGACAACAATGATAGAGGAAAATCAAGATGACCTATGACCCGAAAAAAGAGTTAACCATATCGAGAAGAGATTAAAAATAGGACGAGAACTGCGAATGAATGCACAAATAGGACACTATGATATGGATTATATCATATTATATTTCATCTCGAATGTTAACATTTCGACAAGACAAACATGGGAGAGCATGAATAAATCGTGACTGGACTGGTCTCCCATTCGACTAATGCTTGCGAACTAGTCAAAGGTTCTATGAGTTGGTAGATTAACTAAATTTCATATAGAAATAGAAGGCTTAAGAACATATAAAAACTTTGAAGTAATTGACATCGTCAATGACACAAATCGATACCCTGCACTTCTGAGAATCGACTGGGTGATAGAAAACCAAACCATTATAAATTTCAAGAAAAGGATCTTATCATTTGAATATTATGAGCTAAGGGTGGTCGTTCCAATAGATCCTCTTAAAGGGAAGATATATGTCAAGCTCATAAACAGTGAAGGTCAAGGAAATTACCTAGATCATTTGTATAATATAATGTCTTTAAGAGAAGATTATATAAATCCAACATCTGATGAAAAACTAAGTTGGAAAAGTGTAAGTTATTACACATTTGATTCAGGTGATTCCCTGAAAAATTGGTAGAACAGGTTACATGAAATCTCCATGAGAAGATGCGTAAGAATCACAAGATCTATCCTAAGGGTAGGAGTCGAAGCAAGGGAGCTACCTACATATGAAGGATTACCCAACCTTGCGTCTTTTTTGGTGGAGTTTAAAGAAAAAGTTATAGAATCACAATGATTGTCCACCTTGGAGTTTGTGCTGAAATATACGCCCGCTAGATGGTGGGGTGCACATAAATAGTCTATCTCCGAATGACCACAATTTAGAAGATTAATGGATATCAGATTCGAAGAATAGATCAATTATTTTGATCAGAAGTATATAGGAATGAAAAATACTTTCGAGCATATTGAGCATTGTCGCAGCAAATGGAAAGAATATCCACAATAGGAATGGGTTCATCGATTTATCCACACATTGGAAATGGTACCAAGAAATTTGTACACATCAGTGGAATTGCGAAGAGCAACTGTCGAATGGGAAATTTTAGTTACAAGCTTCACCTACACATTTGATTTCACAAGTGAACATCCGAAAGTCGATGATGTGCTACAAATAATGAGGGAAAATATATTCTAAGAAATCCCAATCGTAGCTACCAATTACCATCAATGTAGCATGCCAGTCCACCACTGGACAGAATGTTACAATATTACAAGAGAACCAGATGATGATGATCCGCTTGAGATAAACATAGCTTATTTAGAAGGTATCTGTGTAGTGGAAGGAGTTGGTATGTCTAGTGACCAATTCCTAAGTCCACTCAATATCAAGAAAGTAAATATTGGCTCATCTCAAAAACCCAAAGTTTGCTAATATTGGAGACTACTGGGATGATGAGACTATGGGAAAGATCACTGACTTACTGCATGAATTTCAGGATCTGTTCCGTACCAAATTTTTCGAGATGAAAGGCATATTTGGGGACCTTGGAAAAATGGATATACCTTTGAGACCCGATGCTAATTCAATCAAACATCGGTTGTACATATTAAAACCGCACTACAAATAAAAAGTTAAAGTTGAACTAAACTAAATGATAAAGGCAAGTGTCAAAGAACCTGTTGAAGAATCAGAATGGATTAGTCCAATTGTAGTACAAGACAAGAAAACCTTAGGTGAAGTGAGGATTTGTGTTGACCTGAGGAAATTAAATGATTCCTTCCTACATGATACATTTTCAACGCCATTCATAGATGAAGTATTGGAAAATATTGGAGGACAAGAAATGTATTCATTCACTGATGGATTTTCGGGCTACCATCAGATAATAATCTCAAAGGAGGACCAACAAAATACTACCTTTGAGATGAAGTGGGGATTCTACCAGTACACGATAATTCTCTTTGGACTCAAGAATGCGCCTGCAATTTTTTCTAGAATCATAGTTGTTGCGTTTAATATTTTATACATAAATTTCTTGAAGTCTTTTTTGATGACTGAACGGTATTTTCTATTGTAAAAGACCATATTGAGAACCTCAGAATGATGTTGGAATAGTGTCGATAGTATCAAATTTTTGTAAATTTTAAAAAGTGTATTTTTTGTGTGCCTTTTGGAGCTTTATTAGGCCATGTGGTCTATCACGACAGACTTTTGGGGTATCCATCCAATATTTCCATCACCATTGACTTACCACCACCTACCACGGTTAAGCATTCAAGATCAACATTAGGAAATACGAGATACTACATAAATTTTATCAAGGGATATGTGGAGATGGCTTCCTCGATGGAGAGACTGCTGAAAAACGACACTAAGTTTTAGCGGATATACGAATGTCAAGAGAGTCTGGACAAGATGAAGAACAAGAAGGCTACTACCCTAACACTTGTATTTCCATACTATAAAACAAATTCCATGTTCATTTTGAAGCATCGTCTGTTGCGCTTGGTGTGGTACTAACGTAGCTGGGGGAAGGAGCGATTGATCACTCCATTACATTTGCTAGAATAAAGTTATCAATTGCAGAGAAAATTACACGACAACGGAGAGGGAAGGGATAGCGATGGTGTATGTGCTGCAAACATTTAGACATTATTTTTTTGGTGGAAATATCAAGATGTACACTGAACATTATACGTTGAAATATTTGGTCAATAAGCCAGTTTTTGCAGGCGATATCTGCCGGTGGCTTCCTTCTTCCAGGAATTTAATTTTGAGATAATTGTTAAACCCGATAGGTTAAATATGGGACCAGACCACCTATCAAGAATTGAAAGTGGAGAAGAACCTAATAGTATGGAAGATAATCTCCCTAATGTACAAATGTTTTTGATAACTGAGTTTGATGATCAATATAAATATAACATACATTTTTAGAGTACAAGTTATGTTCCAACTAAGTTTACCACATCACAGAAGAAATTGTTAATAGTGTGAGCCGCAAATTTCCAGTTGATTGCTAGACATTTGTATAAACTAGACCTTGATGAGATACTCCGACGATGTGTTTTGGAGCATGAGCACCCAATGATATTATGTGAAGCACATGTTGGTGTCGCAGGAGGCCATTATGGAGGAAAAGTGACTATGAGAAATATTTTTCAAGAAGGACTATGGTGGCCCACCATACATGCGAAAGCTCAAGATTATTGTCGAAGTTGTGATATCTATCAAAGATTTGGGAAGCCATCCTGAAGGGACAAAATGCCATTGGTACCACATATCACACTCCAGGAATTCGATAAATGGGATATTTACTTTGTAGGACCTATTAGTCCAGTAGGGAAGTGCACCAGAGAAAGGTATATTATCACCGCGAGTGATTACTTGACTATATGGGAAGAAGTTGCGGCAGTAAAGGACTGTACTACTATGATAGCCATGAAGTTCTTATTTGAAAACATTGTGACAAGGTTCAGTTGCCCAAACATTTTGATCAGTGATTAAGGTACGAACTTTGTAAACGAATTGAATAACTAACTGATGAATTCTAGATACAACATAGAAGAAGAACTCCATATCACCCTTAAGGAAATGGATTTGTTGAAGCATTTAACAAGATTATGGAAAATGTGCTAACAAAGGTATGCAATACGTGAAGGGATGATTGGGATCAGAAAATATCTGCAGTGCTATGCACATATCACACAACATGTAAGAAGTTGACAGCCCAGAAACGATTCAGGTTGGTATATGGACAAGAAGTTGTCATTCCTGTGGAATATATTGTACCAAGTTTGAGAGTTTTCATGATCATGGAAATGACAAATGTTGATGTTGTATAAGAAATATTGCTTTAACTAATCCACTTGTAGGAAGAACACTTTATTGCAAGATTTCACTAGAATTTAGAAAAGCAAAGGAAAAAGGTATGGCATGATAAACACATTAAGAGAAACCATTTTGAATTCGGAGGTCGTGTTCTTATGTACGGCATTAAATTATTCAAACATATAGGAAAGATGAAAACAAATTTGTTAGGGCCATATGTCATTAAGGAAATCACTAATAGAGGAGCAGTTAAGTAAGAGAAATTAGATAGGACAGAGGTCAAAGGGATCATCAATGGGAGCCGACTAAATCCTTATTTTGATAACTATGACTAGGTTGCATCATCATTCAAAAATAAATGTATATATATATAGATGACCTAAACTATATTCATATAGACTGTTGGTTTGCTGCAAAGAGAAGTAAAGTTATATCGATTGGTATCTGGCCAAGATTAGAAATATGCAACGAAGACAATTGTCATGTCGTAGGATAGAAACCCTTTTGGAAAGGGAAATGTAAGTCACAAGGAGTGCGAGAAGAAGTGTAAGGAAAAGGAAATGCAAGTTGCAAGTAGTGCGACAAAAAACTTGAAAAAAGAAAAAGAGAAGAGACAAAAAGAAAATGTAAGATGAGCGACAAGAAGCTAATGGAGCTTGAAAAGAGAAAAAAATTTACCACATGAAATAAAATAGGTTGGAAATGATGTGACATGGCACAATAATTAATAAATTTAATGAAAAGACAAATGTTAGTCATTGAATTGTAAATATCGATAGAATTGGATGGCATACTTTGTGATCACGCCTGCCATAAATGAAAATAATTTCCTTTAAAGATGCCAGCTAATAGACAACATGCTGAAAATCTTCCTCAAATGATCCAAATTAACGGCCCATGAGGTTGAAAGGATGAATTCGTTTCTAATTGAATAGATGCTCGTGTGAAGGGTAATTGTCGAAAGTTGTTGTTTCATATCGTACTTTATTCCCACACTTAGAGTTATTATGCCTAGAGAAGAGAAGAGTGATTGTTCTCTGTAATTCAAGGAGTCGAAGCCCATTCATGGTAATTTCAATATCGAGCATTATTTCCACTGTGGAACCTAAAGTTGGACCTACATCACCTACCCCTATTATGGAAGATATTGCGGGTTATGTTCCCCCAAAGAAGCATCCTATCCCAACTGTTGGGAAAGTTCCACTTCGGCCTTCAGGGAAATGCAGAGTAGATGAACCAAGACTCTCACCATCTTCAAAAGAAAATCATACAATGAAGAAACATAGAAAGGAAAAAGCAACATCAACACCAATATGCCATGAAGAGAAGGAAGAATTTGAAACCATAAACTTGCTTCCACCATGTATTCCACCAAGGAGGATGGACGCTCCACGGGTTGACATCCCAAGAAATAATTGTGCTATGCTAGTAGCACCCAAACAGCCAAAAGGAATTAAAGTACTACGGGATATCATGCCACATTTACACAGGTTATCCTTTGAGGATCGCGACGCAAACAAACCGAGAGACATGGATATAAAGAACTAGATGAAATTGGAAAAATATATGCTCGAATCACCAAACTGTTTCATTACAATGGAATGGGAAAAGGACTTGACTAGTCTGGTTTACTGTCATTACTATTCATGCCACACTTTGGCCGAAGCACATAAGTGAACAATTATGTAAAGAAACTACTGGTAGTATTTCATGGAATATTCTTGTGGCTAGACAAACCATACCCAATTGATGTTGACCTAATTTCAGTAATTATAGGCCGCCCACCAGTGGGAGAAGGTCCAATATCAATTTTCAAGAAGGACAAAGACCCAACGTAGATTGCAAAGGTCAAGAATAAGTATGACCTGTTCAGGGCCAACAAAGGGTTCTCAATGTCATCCATTAAAAACCCTATTGTTTGGTTGGCAGCAACAATATTATCATGAAAGGTGTTGTGAACATCATTCCCAATCTAATGTACTATAGGTATAGTGACCCTAGCTGCACTATGTGTCAAAGGAATCCATATAAATTGGTCACAATGTTTGCTGAAAGAGTTGTTACAAGATGCAGCCTCATCGGAGGAAGAAGGTATTTCTTTCTATTACTCTTGGTTGTTGTTTTAATTTCATTTTTTTCTTTGTCAAATCTAGTAGACTATCAGACGATATATTTACCTATTAGGTGCAAAGGAGTAAGATACCAGAACCTCTGGTTCTTGACAGATAACAACAAAAATATATATAGTAACATCAAATTTTGTGTACATAGTAAAGCCTTAAAGAATCTAGTGAAGCACCAAGTGAGACTTAATGGGAACTCCATTTCCCTATTTTGACAAATTATTAGATTTCAAATTGGCCCACACTATATTGAAATACAACCATGGATGAACACAGATCGCCAGTGGTTGGAAACACGATTTGTATTGACAAAAGATGATTTAGAAACTATTGTGAGCGATTGGCCACAAGAAAGGCGCCAACATACACCAGAAGCTCAGGAAAGGGAGAAAGAGGTCAATCAGGACAAAATCCCTAGGCACGACAAACAAGGAAGGAAGTTAGATAAGAATGAGTCCAACTTTCCCCCTCAGGAACCACCACTAGAAAAGAAAAAAGAATAGGGAGAAAAAGATAGAAAAATAAAGGGAACCTAAGCATAAGAAACAAAAGGATAATAAGAAATCCAATACCTTCTGCATGGATGATGAAGAGTTCACAAGATTAACAGAAGCACTACAAGAAGCTGCCAAAACAAGTTTAAATTACCTCGGTAAGCGGCAGGCTAAGTTTACTACTCATATTACAAAGCGACTGAATGAACTTGGTAAAGCTATCGGATAGGTTAAAATCGTCATGGATCACACACCCCAAGTACCAGAGTCACAGGATGAACCCAGTCCTTCTGAAGTGCTGGAAACCCAGAGGCCAAAGCTGAACCATCCAATAAGGGTACAAATTATAGGAGAAATATTGTATTTGGGAACACCATAGTCTAATGAAGTCACCAAAAGTGTTGGATAGGTATTCCTACATTGTTCACATATGTGAATGGAGGAATTATATGCATTACAGAAAGCTGCAATCGCATAAATTAGAGTAAGATAAAGAGTCCTCAGTAAACAGGTGAAGAAATATGAGAAGGTCATTAAAAAAATAAAGGTAAAGATGCAAAAGACCAAACAAAAAGCAAAGGCATGAGAAGAAATCAAGTTGAAACTTGCGAATATTGTAAACCTAGCTTGCTCGAATCTTGATGATGCTAAAATCACACCATAAATGCAGGTCAAAGACAAGATCATTAGACTTGGAAATATAGCAACCGAACTTAGAAGGAAAGTTACACAACTTAAAGAGTAGGTTAAACCAATCACAGAAAAAGAAGATAGAAGAATAAGAAGAAGTATGTGCCAAGGATGTTGACCAAGTCTCTCAGAATTGGGAAGCCCTAATGGATGATGAGCAATCACAAAATATTTCAAGTGAGATAACTACGCTTGAAGTAAACATTAATCAGATAAGGAATGACATGCATAAAATACCCTTATCACATAAAACGGCTAAGGAAACAGAGATGAGGAAATTGTAGCAACAAATAACAGTGATGCGCACACAACAACAACATGGTGATGAAAAGGTGGAAGAGTTACAGGTTAAAGCAGAAAGAGTTACAAGCATCATTCATCCTATACATCAAAAGGTGTGCGACGTAGTGGAATTAGTAGAGAAGATCTTGCCAGAACATGTTAGTTCTGACCTTGTGGAGAAATTATAGAATACAGAAGAAGAAGTGTGCATAGAAATAAAGTGAGTGGTTAAAATCGTGGAATATTTTTAGAATAAAATTAGCGCGAGTGAAAACATAGAGGAATATCTTCGAGTGGCTTAGGGCAATCCACAGGTGAGTGTTGGAGGCCTGTTGGCCCTCGAGACATAAAGGTATAATTCACTTAGAATTCTACCTAAGTATGGAAAAGAGATCAAGAATAAGAAGAAGGAGCTACGATAGAAGCAACAACAGAAAAGAAAGAAGAGAAGGGAAGTTGTGACAGACGTAGTGAAAGGGCAGAAGAAGAAGGAAGAGGTGCAACAAAAGAGGAAGCTACACCAGAAGAGGAATCAACAATAGAAGGAAGGAGTGTGACAAGGGAAGGTGCAACAAATAATAGTACCAAAAGGCGTGCAAGTATCATAATGGTTGGAAAATGACAGTAATGTGTAATGGTTAGAAAGTGATGGGCCTTAATTATCATGGGTATGAGTTCAGATAAAGCAGGAGGAGATTGCATTTATGAAGGTATATTTGTAAGCCAGGTCGTTAGTGCCTCCCATTAGGTGTTACTAGAATAGGAAAGATAGCTTGTTGGCTAGATATAGAAAGTCGACTGAGAAAGTGACATGTAACGAGTCTGTAACGATTTTGTAATGAGTCTATAATAAGTATATGAAAGAAGTAACCCAAGCTGTATGCGGGTTAGACTCTGGCTAGACTCTAGTTAAACTCCCATTAAGCTTATGGACTATTGTTAGCTTTGTGATTTGGTTTGTCAGTATTTATGAGTGCATATGAGTTGAAGAATATGCGACTGAGTGCATAGAAGAGTATTAAAGGTTGAGTTGATCCAGGCTGTGTGCAGATCATTAGTAGAGATAAGTAGGAAGAGAGCATGAGAGGAAGGAAGAGTTTGTAAATATATCGAAGAAGTTCTAGAACAGACTCTGCATCTTAGTGCGTAGATGAAAAGTGGATATATTTCCTTATGCCAGATGAAGAGCATCTTTGTGGTTTTTTCTTGGATGGGTTTCCATGTTATATTATATGTATATATAAGAATGATGAATGTGTTTGATTTTTCCGCGTAATTGTTGCATTTAATGGATGATTATAGATTTGTTTATAAATGAATAGGTGTATATCAGTCGCATAGTATCAGTTGAATATGATCATCCTACATAAAGATTGTTGATATAATAGGTTGCATAAGAGAAGTGGGGTCACAGTCTAACTAGTCACAGTGCACATAAATAATCCACCCACATGATTCGTTAAGAACCTTGGTATTGAGGATCCAAGGTACAAGAAATATCCCTACCCAACTACGGAAACGTGGTTCTGGTAGTTACCCATTAAAGAGAGATATCTCAGGTGAGATAACATATATGTCGCAGGTGCTGCCGAATGATATTTTCTCTATCGAGCCAATATCTTGGGCTTTGTTGAGCTAAACAAAAGGGGCTGAACCTAGGATAGGATCCTTGGAGGAGGGAAAAAAGACAATAGTGAACACGAGAAGAATTATTCTACTCATGACCTACAATTAATTTTTATCATTCATGCACTAAAAATGTGGCGACGTTGTCTCATCGAAAGGAGATTCTTATTAATGTATGATAATATAAGTTCAAAATACTTATTTGATCAACATCATCTTAATGCTAGACAAGATAATTGGTTATATTTTCTAAGCGAATATGATTTTCAAATAAAAGATATAAAAGGAAAAGAGAATAAAATTGTAGATGCCTTAAGTCATCATGCAAATTTTCTATTTGCAAGCAACAACTATGAATCATATTTAGAAGATAAAATTTTAAATGCATAAAAATTTGACAAAGAGTATCAAAAACTAAAAGAAAAGACTGAAGAGAATGAAATGAAGTAAAAAGAAATATTAGTCTAAATGGAAGAGGATTATTATTCCACAAAGGTAGATTATATATACCAAATTCAATGGATATTAAATTAATTATTATGGATGATTGCATAAAATATCTTATTTAGGACATCGTTGGATATCAGAAAATGATCACCATGACAAGCAAAGATTTATTTTGGCCTAATATGAAAAAAGAAGTAGAAGAATATTTAGCACAATGAATTGAATGTTAACAGGTAAAAGTTGAACAACAACATCCAATAGGATTATTACAACCATTACCTATTCTGGAATGGAAGTGGGAAATTATCAAGATGGATTTCATAACTGGCTTGTCAAAGAATGTGAAACAACATGACTCAATAATGGTTGTAGTATATAAACTAAGTAAGGAAACTCACTTTATTTTGGTAAAGTCTACATATAAGGATGTTAACATTATTGATATATTTATGAAAAAAAATTTCAGGTTGCATGGTCTACAAAGATAGTAATCTTGAACAGAGATGCAAAATTTACGAGAAATTTTTGGAATGCTTTATTTAAAGGATTAGGCATGTAATTAATTTTAGCACTGCATATAATCCTGAAACCGACAGGAAAACGAAAAGAGTAAATTTGTTTTCAGAATGCATGCTTAGAATGTATGTAATGGATAAATCAAGTAAGTGGGATGATTATTTGCATTTGGTAGAATTTGCATATAACAATCATTTTAAAGTTTCAGCTGGATTGAGTCCATTTGAGATTCTGTATGGAAGAAAGTTTAATACTCCATTTTCTTGGAGCAACCTCGTCGATAGATTAATGTTAGGACATGAATTATTGAAGGATATAGAACTAATAGTGAAACAAGTACAACATAATTTGAAGGTTTCCCAAGATAGGAAAAAAAGTTATGCCAACTTAAAAATAACTCTACGATAATTCAAGGTAGGAGAACATGTTTATGTAAGGGTAAAACCCATAAAAAGGTCCCTAAGGTTGGGATAATACTCAAAATTGGCACCCAGGTATTTTGGACCTTTTGAAATTTTGGAAACAATTGGACTGGTGGCATATCAATTAGGATTACCACCTACAATAAAAGAACATAAAAGTTTTTTATGTTTCAATTTTAAAGAAATACGTTCATGATACTACTCATGTGATTGATTGGAATGTTATATAGGTGGAACTCGAAGGAGAGTTTCAAGTGGTTCACCAAAATGTATTCTCGACATGAGAGAACTTTTACTCTGGAACGGTACCATCTAACAAGTCAAGGTGCATTGGAAGCACCTTAGTCTAGAGGATACCACTTGGGAATTGAAAAGTAATATGCAGGAGGCATATCCAATTCTATTTCAAGATGAAATCATGGAAGAATGAAAGACAAATAAATAATAATGCCGAGGACAATGTTATCCTTTATGGGTAGATGTATGTAATACACCAAACAATTATCTAATTATTATTAATTTGAATATATATATATTGACAATAAATTCAAAATGAATGTACTGAATTATTATTACTGAATAATTAAAATATTGAGAGGAATAAGAACCGAGGTAGTCGTTAAATTAGTGTTTGCTGACCCACAAGGGGAAATGACAAATGTTGAAAGTTGCTAAGTGAGAACTCAAGTGATGCAGGAGGTATTCTTGGCACCCCAACAAATTCAAAATGAAGGGGCCCCCATTAGAATTTTGTAAATATTTAGTGCTTTCGTTTTTCTTTTTGTATTGCTTGATTGACTTAGTTGTTCGATGATCTCTTTTGGATCCTTGATTTTCCACGCTTATTTTTCTTCGGCTTGCCTTTTATAAATAGGGATTTGTTGACCTGGTTGATCTCTATTTTGGCACCATGGTTGTCCAGTAGCACTCGCATACTCTCATTTGAACTTATCCAAGTTAATTCAATACCTCTATTTGGGAAAATTAGATTCACGAAATGTTTTCGTGAATCTTGCCTACCCTTGGGTTTCAATGCATAAATTGATTAAACTAGCACTTCCACACACTGCAATAATTTGATTAAATGTTTTTAAGAAGTGGAATTGAGTTTTTAATTATGATGTTCAATGATCTATTCAATTTATTAAGTTCTGAAAGCTTAAATATTTTCAATGAATTACATTGAAAATTCATATACATTTTGATCAAATGATATGTTTATATCATAATATTTAAGAATTCCATATTTCCAATATTTCATTGATTCTTTTCTATCATTTGATCAAAAGTGTAAAGAATTTCAATCCACTTAAATATTTTAAGAAACATTATCCCAAAAGGTTTGATTTTTTTTTTAAAGTTTGAAAAATAGAGTGCATACTTTCACTAGATGTTGCTTTTAAAGGAGAAATACTTTTAGAGAAAAAAATTTTAAATAAATTCATGCACTTTAATCTCTCTTTCAAAGTAGTGAGAAATCAATTTGGGATATTAATTCCTTTTCTTCATTTTGATGCCAACTAAAAGCTGGTTGAAAACTTGTTTAATGATCTACGTGCATCATTTATCCATATTTTGCTAAAAAGTTTATAATTTGAAAATTAAATGCGTTTTGAGATATTTGTGAGGGTTTTGGAAGCATAAACAATTCCAACTAAAATGCTTTCCAATTGAAGAAAGAATTATTAAAATGCATACTTTTGGAAAATTAACATGGAATAATTTTGACATTTGACATATCCCAATGAAATTGTCTATACCTTTATTGGATTATGGAATGGTAATGAACATATTTATTTGTTGGAATCCTCCAAAAATCATGACATCAACGTGGCATTTTAAGCCAAAGTTGTTTTTGTTATTTTAAGCAAAAGCTTTGTACGTCTGATTTCCATATTAACTTTGGATAAAATTCAAAGTAAAACTTCAAAAATAAATATTGTTCTTTCGTCGGTTTTTTTATGGTGGTTTTTAGGAAGACAAAATGGTAAAGGGAGTAACTAGCATATCGAGGATTGCGCCCATCATGGCTACCATGAGATCTAATTAAATTAAAATCTTAAAAGAAAATATGTTATTATCGATGTTGGTTTATGAATGAGATAAACACGTCAATTTCCAGTTGAGCACATCGTTTAAAACTCAATTAGTTGTTGTATAATACTTAATTGTTGAAGTCATTGGATATGTGTTTGGCTTCCAGAAGTCTATTGAGAGAATATTGCAGTGTTGCAAGGAAGGAAGTCACATTGTTTCGATAAAATGCATTAAATAATGGATCAAGTCATTGCTTCAGTTTGAAATATCGTCGAGCCAGATATGTTTTCCAAATCATTGTTAACACTCAAAAGGGATGCCAGAAATGAAGAAGATGCATTAAGGAATTAAATTTTCCAAGTTTGGAATCTATTAAGGTCTGTTGCATCATCAGCTCGTTGAATTCAAAGATACATGATCAGTTTTGTTTGAGATTGGAAGATAGTGAAGTTCCACTAAAAATGAACCATTTCTAGAAGACACAATTAAATATCTAAGACAACTCATATAACCAGAATTGGATCGCTATAATCATGCCTATGAAAAGGAGCACTATTTCTGAGAAAAGAGAGACTGTAGTTACCATAGGTTTTGCTATAGAATTTTTCCATAGCTGTGCAAAGACTGCGTGAAAAATTAAAATGTGTAAATCAAATCTAGATACCTAAAATGCATTTGAAGAAGCTCAAATTTTCAACCATTGAAATTCATAATTGCAAAGGGGGTACTCTCTTATTGGAATATGCTTAATTTGCTAAATGATATTATTATTATTGCATTTACAATTGCTTTGCACATTCATTTTCTGACTACTATATTTTGAAGGTGCAGGTATAAAATGTACAACATGGAGTTATGCTACAATTATTTTCCTGGAAGACATAGCGTGGAAAGAATCTATCCCATTTAAATATGAAATTGCAAGCTAAGTCATAGCTAGAACACTGAGATTGCAGAGAAGATAAACTCTCGAATATGATGCATAGAAGGAGCACCGGATCACCGGAATTATTCAGGAATTGGTTGAGAACATGATGATGCTCTAGATCAGCTCAGTTATTGTGTGGAATAATAAGCAAAGATTCGACGCTTGAGAAGAAGGGATTAAACAAACTCTCATCAGCTATATAAATGAGAGTAATTTGACTATGAAAGGGGGGAGGTCTCGACAGAATAAGTGAAACTTTGTTTTCATTTTTCTATTTTCTATTTTGTGAAATTTTTTGTTTGCAGAGTCGAGGAGACACTACCAATAGATGGGTTCGATTTCTGAGACATTTGGAGAATCTATATTATACAGTATTATACTTTATTCTATTACATTGGTGTTCTTTGAACTTTTTCTGAGGATTATCGAATGTTGCAGGATATTAAAGACCCTAGCTAAGTCTTTAAAACTTCTATGATGTGTTACTGATTATTCTCTTCTATTATCCTTATTTTCATATATATATATATCTTGCTATTATATGCGAAATATGTATGATGGACTTCGAATGATTACGCTTACCTGAAATATAAATGATTTATTGTCATGTTGAGATGAATGAACTTCTTCATAATTTCAATTGTTAATAAATCCATTTTTGATAAATTTCTAACTTGCATGTTGACCTTGTTTCATTTACAAGTTAGTATATGATTATATTCATATGTTTCAGGATTATGTACTTATTTAATATCATTGATATTGGGTTTTAATTTCTGTTTCAATTGTTCTACAATAGAGTGTCATATTAATGTAAGATAATTGAGATTTACTTCTGTCATTGGAGACTTTTCTACCAATCCAGAATTGTTGATCATCTTCATGTTTTAAAAACTTATGTCAAATTAATAACTCATGCTCTTGGACGAGATAGGTAATTTGCATCTAGATTATCATAGAGCATAATTAAGAGCTGTTAATTTTTTGCATTTAGCTTAAGATATTTTTTTAGGATTAGTTAGTCATTTAGTTAGATTCCTTTGTTTTGATTTGTAGATTGATTTAAGTAAACCCTACACACACACATCTTTGAGAGACTCTTTATTTTTGGAGAGCACATCATATAGGAAGCAAGGCCTTTTTCTTGTGAAAGACAGTTATTTCAAACACATACAAGCTTGCATTAAGTCGAGTGTGTGGGTTGTTTTTCCATAAGTTGGCCTAGTACAATTCTCCTGGCCAATAGGTATCTTCTCCAAAATCAGGTCAAGAATCCTTGAGGATCCCTAAAGAGAAGGAGGCTAATAAATGACCAAGTCCTAGGAAAAATACTATAAAATAGTATGTCCATTGAATAAGTGGGAGGATGGCGATGGATGGAGAAATAATCTATTGGTGCAAAGAGATGGCACATTGATTGGAATTTTCCCTTATGGTTCAGCAACCATGATAAGTGGTTCTGGAGGAAGTAAGTTTTGGTTTCTCTAGGAATTGGTTGGGAGGAACGACAGCTTCAATTCTGTTTTCCCGATAGTGGTGACAGGTTCCTTACTAAATTTATTAGCTGTTTAGTACAAATAATTACAGTCTGAAAGTATTTTTTACTTCTCAGTTCATTATAAACTGAGAATTATACTATCCATCTATTACAATTCTTTTTATCTTTTTTCAGTAATATGTTCTTAGTTATAAGCTTATATTTGTTAATTACTTATGTACATAATGTAGAAAATCGTAGATCTCTTACTTATGTAGAAAAATTTATTGGTAAATAAATCATTTCTACAATATCTTTCTATGTTATGTTACATTACTATAAATCAAACCCTTTAAATCTATACTCTCAGATTTTAGCAGTAAGAACCGAGAGACTCTTCACAAAGATCTCTTCTATGTTCTAAGTACATCTAGATTAATTTACAAATGATTTATTGGAGTATTATTATATCAAATTGATAACATATCTAGGTAATTTTAAATTAATCGCATGAGCCCAAGGATTCCCACAAAAAACCTAATCTCTATTTAAAATTTTAAAATAACATTACAGTCCTTATTTAGGGCTTCCATACCCAGAAATAGACCAACCTGGACAAAGCTTTAATTAAAAAAATAACCATGATATCAATATTTAAGAAACAATTATATAATTATAAATCCAAGCCTCAAAAACATAAAAATAATCAAATCAAAATTAAGATCTCGGAATCATGACCATAGGGTCAAGATTACCCCCCAATCGAATTCACAAATCGAATATTAAACACTAAACAAATTACATAACTGTGAAATTTATAATGGTCATAAACCCATTCTATCAAATCGCATACTAAGCTACTGTAATATTTAAACACACCCCAATTGTTAGAGGTTGAAAATCCCTCCTGTAACCAATACATCTAGATACAAACCCATCAAGGGTTATGTTAAAAAAAAACTTGTTAGCGGCTGTAAATCCTTATCTTCCAATAAACATCAAACCATAGCAACCAGGAACCTAGCTTAAAACACAAACCCAAACGAAGTCATACCTTGTGACTATTTTTTTCAACTGAGCGTATAGTGCAAAAGCCACATCGGTCCATTTATACATGCAAAGACAAGGGATTGATAAATGTTAGTATCAAGTTGCAATCCTTTAAAACATATAAACATTCTAACAAGTAGAGTAAGGGATTGGTATTCTCACCTCATGGATGAGAAGGATTATGCCTGAGAGGAGTTAACCTTGTCACCACCCCCGCGTGCCCTGAATTCCAAATCTCCTCTATCTGCAAGGAACATGGGATAACCCTTTACACTCATCGAATGGGAAATAACTGTATTCAAGCTTTTATAAAAAACTATAAGGTGTTATTTTTCTCACCTTGAAGGTTGACTTGGGACGTCGAGGAAATTCCAAGGCATGTCCCCAACACCTTTGGTATCCATTCATGGGTACCCTGGCTATTTCTGTAAAAAAAAGGCTAGAAGTTAAAACCTCTCTTAAAAATGTGAAAATGAAATCCATTGTTTTCTTTAACCATTTATTAGAAACGATTTTTTATTACCTTCACTACTTGCGTAGAGGTATAAAGGTTTAATCCTCCTGGTTACCTTCCCATCCTCTTCCCCGCACAAAAAATATGAATGAGAGTCATGTTTAAAAAACTAGATGTAAATGTATTAAATGAAATAAAAATAGAGGTTTAAAACTATTTACCTGAAAAAATAAATTGCAAGTTTGATAATCCTTTGGCCGTTTTCGAAGGAAAGCAACTAGGTTGCTTCTAACCATACGATAAGAAAGGGTTGGTTGAGTTTGTTCAAGAATCCATGAAACCATTAAAACTTAACCATAAACCTTTAAACAAACCCAATATTTTCATAGTAAATCCAAACTATGTATGGTGGACCCCAAGGGTTTAACATGGTCGCAACCCAGACATGGAGCAGCCAAACAAAACCATCATCGAACCGGTAACATTATGCAGAAAAACACCCTCAAGACAAATTGAATGCAGATAAAAACGATAATAAAACCTTTTCATCAACAAAACATCAGATCACAGACAACTGGAGGGATAATATCATTCCTTCCCTTGACAAGTACGTTGGTTAGTTAATGTTCTTGGCTGCAATGCCAACTTGCAGCAAGGTTAAGAACCAAAATTTTAAACATTGCTTTAAAATATTCCTTAAAAACCCTCGTGATCACAACTATCAACCACTTGTGCCTCCTAAGGGTTGTGAGCCAAAAACCTTGGCTTAAACTTATAGCATGATCCCATATAAGTCGTTCATTATCACTTAACAGCTACAATAGATTCAAATCGTATTATATGTATTAACATGTGCCAAACTCATTCGAAGGACATCATAGGTTTAAAAACTTATGCATGCTATTCTTAAAAAATGTAGTTAGGACTAAGCCCTCAGGTCTAGGCTTATGTCTTAGATAACCAAACCAACATATAATTAAACTCCAAGACTTAAAACGTCACCTTATCAAGGTTGTGACAAGGTTGTCGCTATAAATGGAGAAAAATCCAAGCATAAAACATGCCCTGTCGTCAAACCAATAAATAATTTAAATCTTATCCATAGAAACAAGTAAATAACTCTTTACCACAAGTAATTTACAAACTACTTTTTTTATTAGGAAAATTAAGGATATGTGACACACATTTTAACCTAATGCGCTAGCTAGAATTAAAGAGGAATCAAAATCTTTAGTTTTGTTGCATATAATTAAATTTCAAGTGAAGATCTTATTATACTTTGACCTTGCATTAAATCCATTTTCTTAGGATGTCGTCCTTTTAATTTTTTTTTGTCTTTTTCTATGAGAAATTCTACATGGATTAAATCCATTTTCACTTAGTGTCACTTTTTCTACCTTCTTTTGTTTATTATTTCTATATGGAAAATATATTTCTTCATAAGATTTTGAAAAGAGAGAACATGTTTAAATGATGAACTTATTATATTATTTAATGCAATGTAGATTCTATTCATTTGAACATCAACTATAGGGCGTGCACAAGCTAATGAGGGTCTCTTTTGACACGTTAGATGCGATAGAAAACTAAAAACTAAAAATAAATAAATAAATAAATAAAAGCATCCACAAACTTACATGGATATTTTGAGACACTTAAACAATGAATCTTGAGATGAGTAGAAAAAATGAAATCTCTGAAATTCAATGAAGTTTCCAAATATATAACTTTTTTTCTATTGAAAATGTTCTTAACTATATAAAGTTAGATCCTGTTTAACGGACACTTTTTATTTTTGGGACAAATTATAAGGTATATGTTTTTTTGGGTGCAATCTTTGAGTGACTAAATGATAGAATAAACTTACAAAAATAGGTAGACATATAGAGAACAGATAGTACTAGTGCATGACTTAAACCTTGAAAATGATATGTCAAATGTGGGTGCAATGTTTGAATGTCTTAATGCAATTATTTGGAAATGGGTTATTTTATAGTTGTAGAGGTCGGTGTTCTTTAGTGCACCATAGATTTTTTTTTTCAAAATGGTTGAGAAACAAAAGATTTATGGATGAAACACTAACAATGTGTTTTTTGAGTTGAGGAGTGATGACACAAGATAAATAAGGAAAAACTAGAAAAAATATATATATTCTTGTTAAAAATTACATATTTGAAATATGCAAAAAAAAACATATATGTTTCTAAAATTTCATAAAAAATGGACGTGTGCAGCATACTATAACCAACAGCTAAACACGAGCATATTGAAAATTTGGATATAATGCTCAATTATCCATGGTTTATCATGCTCCAAGCAATAGGAATGATGAATCCAAACCAAATTCCGAAGCATACAAATAGGCATAATAATGCTGCGCTAACATGGGTGGAGGCTCAGCCATTGTGGCAATAAACATGCTCGTGTTTTGTTTAAATTCAAATATGTGTTCCCACCAATGATAAACATGTGCTTGTTATATTAGTGCAAAACACGTGCACATTTTGTAAGACTATAACGTGTGCATGTTATGTAAGCATATAAATTTGTATTTGACTACATTTCCAATTATAACAATACTTTTATTATTTTATGTCCCCCCCACCCCCTTATTCCCACTAACTCTTACTAACCCCCTTCCTCTCCCTAACTCTAAAGCCCCCCTCCTCCACTCCCTACCTCTAACCCCCCTCCTCTCGATCCCTAACACACCACCACCCCATTCGTTCTCTCTCTCTCTCTCTCTCTCTCTCTCTCTCACACACATACACACACACACAAATGTCTCCCCTTACCACTAAAACCTGTATGTCCCCTCCCCAGCAATGCTAAGCCCCTAACCCTTTCTCTCTACCTCTAACTCTTAAACATCCCCCTATTGTTCTATCTCTAATCACTTAGTGCCCCCCCCTCCCCCGCGAAACCACTAAACCTCCCTTCCTCTCTATCTCTCTCTTCCTTTCTCACACACAAAAACATCCTCCTAACACCTCTCTCTCACTCCTAATACCTAACACATATCTCTCTCCATTCTCTCTCACTCCCCAACTCATCGAACTACAATTATCCCCCACCCCTTTATCTATTCCCCAACCCTCTCTCTCTCTCTTATAGATACCCACATCACACATCCACAGGCCAACCCCTACCACTAACACCCTCCTCTTCCCCCCAATTCTTATTAATCCCCCCTCCTCTTATCACTACCTCTAACTCCCCTCCTCCTCTTACCTCTCTCCCCCCCTCTTCTCCATAATTACCAAAACCTTATCCACTCTCTCTTACTCCCCAACACCTGACACCTAAAAACCCCCTCCCCAACCCCTAACACCCACCCACACACATACACACACGTCCATAGGTCTACCCCCACCTATAACCCCCCTCCTCCTCCTACCTCTAACCCCACCTTCTTCCCATAACTATAACCCCACCCAATCCCTTCAATCCCCTAATAACCCACGTCTGCTCTCTCTCCTTTCTCTCTCTCTCCCCCCTATGTCTCTGTTATCCACCTGAATGGCACCTCTTCGTCCGAGTGCCAACATTCCTTATGTTGGCACACAAAAGGACATTTATGGATTGAGGGGGTTCCTAAAACACTATAGATGGGCATATTATGAACTACATTTATCATTCATCCAGCTGTTTATTTTTACCTTTAAATATGTCAATTTCTGTACGCGCCTCTTTCTATATGCAACTCGCGTGTCATACGTGAGTTGCTAGTATTAATACCTGCGTACACCTTCCTTCGACATTAAAAATAATAAATCATGATTATCTGAGATTTGTTAAGCCCTTAACCATAATCACCTTAACTGTCTCAACCTCCTCAACCCTCAAAACTGCCTTATTTCACCGAGTATAAATAAAGGCCTTGGGGAGGGTATTAAATAGATAAAGTTGAGAAAAAAGTTATGCTGGTGGAGTCTATTCAGAAGTATTTGGAGCAGTGGAACTCATAATCCTTTGGTTGCAGAGGAGTCCTTGTCTCAGGTGTTGGGTTGTAATCTGAACTCATTCATTATTGTTAATAAATAGAATCCTTCTTCCATATGTGTCTTGAATGTCTTTCATGTATCATGGTTTGATGAATACTTATGATTAAGCACTCTGTATATGATTTATCTAACCTATTTTATATACATGTATCATCTTGCATTTGGAGGATTTGCTCTTGACATGTGAAGGAGAAGCATCCCAGAAGGCTTTGGAGGAGAAGCAAAGCGGAAGAGGAAATAGCTAGGATCAACCGTCATGCATCGGGTGAGTCTTTTCTATCCTCCTATTTCCTTTTCTGTACTTTACAGTCAATTGCCTGCAAGTTTTATGAGTATGTTGGTAACCCCAGACCTTCAGTTATAAGGTGTTTATTCCTGTACAATAGAACTGGAGACTCTACTGGGGAGCCCAGACTACTTTAGGTTGTTTCTGTCACCCCTGACCAGTCTTTGCCTTGAAGTTTATGTGTGGTATTTTATCCTGGTTCGTCCTTATCACAGTGTTTGAAAGCCTTGTGGATTTTTCTTTTTATTGAGAAAAAATTTGTACCTGTATGCAGGTTGCTCCGCTACACAGTTGCGTATAGAGGCCTGCATACGCGGGTTTCTCTCTTGGACACTCGCATACAGTACGCGAGTTGCCCTTATACACAGTCACGTACAAGCTTGGAAATAGGGATTTTTAGGATAGGGTTTTCTTGTCCCTCTCTTTGTGTAATTCCTGTTTGTTAGTTGGATTTATTTATGGATACTGTGTTGTTTGTCTGAAGACCTTGGTGACCACACTTTGTGCTTTTTCGTAAAGCCCTTTGGTTTCTTTTGTTTGGATTGTCTTATGTATGCATGTTGAAGTAGCTTGGCCTGTTTGGGTTATAGGGTGAAGTGTCTCTGTCTGGATCAATGATCAGGGTTTTGGGCATTGTTTTTTCAGTCTATCTTTTTTATAGTGGTTGGTTTGTCACTTACCTTTATGAGTTTACAGTGATATTTTGTCATTATGTACACCCAATCTAGGGTTCTCGGTCTCCCTTTGTTGGTTGATTCACTACAACAAAAACTGGATTTAGCGTCGAATTTAGCGCCGGACTTTAGTGTAATTTTTTCCCAATTGTGATGAACAATCTGGCGCTAAACTTGGCGCTATTGTACATTTTCGTAAAACTCCCTCTATTGCATCTTTTTTTCCATCCTTTTTTCCATCCATTTTTGCTTCCATTTTTGCACCCAATTTTTTGCATCTTTTGTTACACCTTTATTTCCGCCCAATTTTTCAACTTATATTGCATCTTTTTTTGCGTCCATTGTTACATCCTTGTTTGCACCCAGTTTCACGCTCAGTTTTGCATCCAATTTTTCGTCTTATTTTGCTCCTAGTTTTTCATCGAGTCTTGCACCCAATTTTGCACCATGTTTTGCATAAAATTATGCGTCCAATTCTGCATCTACCGTTGCATCTAGGATTGCATCCAATTTTTGTCCCAATGTTGCATCTAGTTTTGCATCCAATTTTACTTATAATGTGGCATCCCCATTTGCATCTAATTTTGTATCTTGTTTTACATATTTTTTTGTATCCATGTTTGTGCCTAATGTTTCATCTCGTTTTATGTCGTATTTTGCATCTAGGTTTGCACCTAGTGTTGCATCCTGGTTGATGTCTTTTTTTGCATCTATTTTTGAGCCCAATGTTGCACCCAGTGTTGCGCCTAATGTTGTGCCTAGTTTTGCAGCCATGTTTGTATCTAATATTGCATCTAGTTTTGTGTCCAATGTTGCATCCCATCTTGCATTCAATATTACGTCTAGTTTTACATTCAATGTTTTGTCCCGTCTTGCATCCAATATTGTGTCTCATTTTAAGTTTTTGTTTACGCCAAGTGTTCCTTCCATTTTTGCACCTGGTGTTACACCTAGTTTTATGTCCATCGATACACCATATTTTGTGCTCAATTTAATGTCCAATTTTATGTCTAGTTAGGAGTCCACTTTTGCATCTACTGTTGCGTTTAGTTTTGGACCTAGTATTGCATCTAGTTTTGAGTCATTAATTGTATCTAGTGTTGAGTCTCTCTTTGCATCCAATTTTGCATTGTGTGACATCCATTTTTGTGTCCATATTTGCGTCTGACATAAGTTCGACTTTTACATCCACTTTTGTGTTTGGTGTGACGTCCACTTTTACATCTTGTTTTGCATTTAGTGTTGCGTCTAATATTGCATCCATCTTGCACTACTACATTTTTTACCTTTATAAATACATTCCAATATCATTAGGGCATGGAGGAATCGAACCACCAACCTCCTGCTTGTAAAACAGGCGTTCTTCCATTGAGCTAGCACCCTTTAAGAATCGGGAAGAGGAGAAATATTAACACATAGATTTGATCATTTGTAATTCTAATAAAAGACAATAAGATCCAAAGACATTCAAGCTTAAAATCGAATTTAATTTTTCAAACACACTAATAAGCACAAGAATATATCGTTCTTAGGAAACAAAATATCGTAAATAGTTTCGCAATCTATTAAAGTGGTCCGCAAAAGAGTCTTAGAGAACAACATAATGCATCGATGCTTACCTAATAACCTAAAATTGATATGGACAAAGAATAAGGGATGTGTTTAAGAAATAGTTGTAGAATCCAATTGAGGATGTGTGTGTTGCTACATAAATTTTGTTATTCATTGTTGAGGTAATTTTGTTCAGCAATGGGATGGTAAGAGAAGAACTCATGAATGGTTACTAAAAGAAGATGCCTACAAACTAAATAGTGCTACAAACTAAAGATAAACTTGGGGAACATTTCTTAAATCTGCCAAGAAGTACATATAACTCCATTATACCTACCATCTACAAAACCTGTACCTACTATAGCTTCAAAATCAACCACTATCTATAGAATAGAGACAGCACATTCACATCCTAGCTAGAATAGACCATACCGTAGTCATGGCCTATTAGGAGAGGGTATGCACATTCAAAAATAAGGTTTATCAACCCCAGAAGAATGATTCCTAAGTGAACAGTCCAAGAGCAGCCTAAAGAAATGAACATGGTCTACTTTATCAGTAGCAAAATGGAATTATCATGCATTATTCATGTGCTAACAAATGGAATTCAATTCAAAGGAAATTGTAAAATTATTAGTGAGTCCAATATGACTACAACAATAATCTAGTTCAAATGATGGAGAAAAAACATTTCTTAGCTCATGTATGCTCTAGGATACTCTCATACATCGACATATGCAAGCCTGCAATGTATAACCTTTATTTATCTTCATCAAAAGGTGAGGGATATGACAGGTTGCAGAAGAGTGCCGAATACATACAGTACTTGATGCTTGGCATATCCCATAGCAATATACAGCAATTTCAGTTTCAATATCTCTTGAAATTTGATAATGAAGTTACTGTTCTAAACAGAATCCATGTGTAAGGATAAAATGTCTAATTTATATCGAGATTTCATGAAATGTGTGCTTCCAACCTTTTAGCTTTTGAGCACATTTACCTGTTTGCTAATAAAAAATAGAGCAGAAAACTTTGCATCTGCAGAAGCTTTCTTCAAGATGCAAGTCTGTAAACACAAATAAATCTAGTAGCAAATGCTGCCTTACAATGCTCATCTCTACAATGCATGAATGCAAAATTCAGTCCAGTTACATCGTTTAGCACTTCATAGATGAAAACTCAAATGAAATTTCTGAATATAAATGCACATATGCAACATTGTATGAAAGACTCAGTTCACGGCTTTGAAAGTTTGAAACTCAAAATATCCTCATGTGCAATATCAACCGTGGAGGCTTCTCCTTTCCTACCAATAAATATTCATGAAACCAATCAGCTAATACCCCTTCATTGACTGCATGTCATGACACAATCATAGTTCTAGAACCAAACCCTTTTTAAGTAGTTGTTTTAAGACTCTTTGTGCTCTCTTTTTCTCTCCTGTTTTTGCAAAATGAATAATGAGAGACTGAAATGCCCTAGAATTTAACACAAAACCTTTTTCCAACAGTTCTTTAAGAAGCCTTGTAACCTCAATGTTGTTGCGATATTTGCACCATGCACAAATTAGACTATTGTATGTTGAAAGGTTGGGAGTGAACCCTCTCTGTTTCATTTCATGCAAAAAATCGTTGGCTTCACGCATCATACCTGCCTCAGCAAAACCACTGATAAGCACATTATAATTATCAGGATTAGGATTAAGTACTTTTGTCATCATTTCAACATGCAATTTGAGGATCTCTTTTATATTTCTTGACCTTCTATACCCACCAATAAGTGTGTTATAAGTTACAGAATTGGGTGCAAAACCTTTTGCCACCAATTCATTCAGCAAACTGTCTACCTCTTGCATCATTCCTAGTTGACAAAGGCCAACAAGGAGTACATTATAAGTTACAAGAGTTGGAGCTAGACATTTGCTCATCATTTCCCAATACAACTAAAATGATTCCTTCAAATTTCCTTGTTTACAGTGTCCATCCATAAGAGCATTGTAAGTGGCTACATTTGGCAATAATCCTTTCTCTGACATTTCATCCCAAACGACCTTTTCTTTTCGTGTCATTCCCTTTGAGAAAAGAGTTTGCATCAGTGCATTGTAAGTCCTAATGTTTGGAACAAGATCATTCTCTAGTAGTTGTTCATGCACCTGGAACACCTTCTGTGAGTTGCCATTATTGATGTAACCACGAATCAGAGTTTTGTGAGTTATATAGTCTGGAGAAATCCCTCTCTCACTCATCTCATTCAAGAGCTCTTCTGCTTTGTCCATGCTTCCTAGATTGCAATACCCAGCTATGAGGGTGTTGTATGTAGCAACATTAGTCATTAAACCATTCCTCATAATTTCATCAAGAAGTTCAAATTCCTTGTTAACATTACCGGCCTTGCAATATGCATGCATCAGGGTGTTGAAAGTGATGCACTCTAGAGCTAAGCCCTTCTGTTGCATTTCACTAAAAAGTTCCTTGGCTTCATTTATCTTACCTCTGTTGCCAAGGCCATTGATGAATACATTGTAAGTGACAACATCAAACATGAAGCCCTTTTTAATCATTTCCTCTCCAAGCTTAAATGTTGCGATCATATTTCCTTGCTTGAAGAGCCCATCAATAAGTGAGGTGTAAATAATAGAATTGGGAAAGAAACCTTTCTCAAGCATATTTTGGAATAGATCTTTTGCTTCCTGCATTTTCCCATTTTTTCGTAATCCATTTATAAGTGTAGAGAAAGTAACAACATTGGGAATTAGCTGTTTCTGTATCATTTCATTATGTAGTGCAAAAGCTTGTTGCATATTTCCTTTCTTACAGTATGTGTCAATCATAATGCTATAAGTCACAATGCTAGGAATCGCACCCATTTTGGGCATTGTATTGAAAACTTCCACTACTTCATCAATCTATCATTTTTTTCTAAGTCCATTTATGAGTGCATTGTAAGTGACAACATTAGCTTTCAATCCTCTTTTTTCCATCTCGTCTAACAGTTTCCGAGCCTCCTGTATGTTTCTTGTTTTGCAATAGCCATCAATTAGTATTGTGTAAGTGATATGATTAGGGATCACATTTAGTCTTGGAATTTTCTCAAACATCTCTCTTGCTTTGTCTAGTTTTCCTCCCTTGCAAAGCCCATCTATGAGGACACTAAAAATAATAGTATCAAACGCAAGTCCTCTTCTCACTGTCTCATCATGAAGCCGAAGTGCTTCCTGAACTTGGTCACTTTTAAAGAGGGCATCAATGAGTGTTGTGTAAGTGACATGATTGGGAAATAATACTTCAGAAGCTCTCTGGCTTCCAACAGTTTCCCTGCCTTGCATAGCCCATTAATAAGAGAATTGTATGTAATTTGATTGGGCATGATCCCACTTCTCACCATTTCTTCAAAGAGCGTAAACACCTGTTGAAGCTTCCTTTCCCTACAATACGCACTTATCAAGGCTGTATGAGTAATATGATTAGGCTTCAAGTGCTCACCTTGCAACAGCTCCATCGACAGAAGTTCACCAACTTCAGTTTCAGTCACTAGTATTGCACTGCTGTCAATAGAAGAAACATGGTTGTCTTGAACCACTTCAGCCTTTGGAATCTGCCCACCAGGTGAAAAGCTATTCAACATTTGGACTAGAAGGTCTTGTGCTTCCTGTATCTCACCTCTTATGCAAAACCCATTCAAAAGTGTATTGAAAGTAACAAGATCAGGCGAAACCTCGAGTCGAGGCATGTCGTCTCGCAGCCTAAAAGCCTCCTATATATCCCCTTCCTTGCAGTGCTCATCAATCAATATATTAAAAGAGAAATCATTCTGCACTAAACCTCTTTTGACCATCTGTTTCCACACAGAAATCGCCCCCTCCAGCATTCCTTGTTGGCAACAACCTTTCAGTAAGATATTATATGTGATGACATTAGGATGGCAACCCTTGTCAGGCATTTGCTCTATCAATTTCATTCCAAATTCTACATGCCCATGTGTACAAAACCCCCAAATAAGCATATTGTAAGACACAACATTAGGCCCACAGCCTTTGGCCTCCATCTCAGTGGCCAAGTCCAGTGCTTTCTCCAACTTTCCTTCTTTGCATAAAGCATGCAGAACAATATTAAATGTGAAACTATTAGCAATGGTCATCTGTGTGGAGAGATTCCATACCAGGGAAGTGTAGTTTAAGCAATCGAGGGCATGTAAAAGGTCATTTCAGGAGCCTAAACTAGTGGGTGCCATCCCATATTTTATCATCAAACCAAATCTATGGCTCTCCTCTCCTTGGGTCCTGCCAACTCTCGTTAACGATTCAATCAGTAGGCCAAACATCGCAGGTTTCGAATCTGAATCCCTGCATCCCTGTACGAATGATCTGCAGAGATCGGGAATGGGAGTTGCACTATGGTCGTAGGTGAGTGCTTGCATGAGACCAGTTGCTTGCAAGAGCCTGTTTTCCTCTTTCAAATTCCGAATGAGGATACAATAGAAATGAGGGGAAATGGGCCAAAAAGCCTTTTTCTCTTCCCCTGCTGCCCACTTGAGGAAATATTCAGCCACTTTCACAGCCTGTGATGGGCTGCAGCTGCACAGTCTTCTTGATTGGAAATACAAACAGGGAAGTGACCTCATGATACGGGGTGGGATTGATAAGGATTCCTATTTCACTTTCCATCGATTAAAGTTGAAAGGTCTACAATTACCTGCCAACGGAATTTGTCTCGCCAACAAAACTCATTGGAAATCGCCTGCAAGGTCTGTAATGATGAACATGAGAAACTTGTAAACATTCTGTATTTGTGGTACTCGATTGTCAAATGGATTGGGGACAATTTCTTATGTGGCCATATAGATCCATTTCCACACGGCAGTAGGAAACATGTTTTTAAATCACACAACTCAATTTGCCTAGAAACTGTAGTAACTATCTGTAAAATCACCTAGGTGTGAAAAGAAAAAATAATAATGCCTAGTGAAGTGGTAGAAAAAATAACGCTAGCATGAATCATTGTATAAAAATAACACTATTGTTAAATCCATTGTTTTTTGGTTCTCTTCCTTTCAATATTGGCTAGGAAATAGTGCACCTCATTAACTCTCAATGATTTATTCTTGTTGTTATGAGGTTCTTAGACTTGCTTACTAATCATGTTTTCAACATGTATAGATGGACATGAGGGCCCCCACACACCCAGGGATACGGTGGCCAGTTCTAGCATCTACTGCAGATTTTGATGGCAAGCCAATGTTCACACTTCATGCACATGACAAGGCCATCTGCGCAATTTCATACAACCCTGTTGCCCCAAATGTATGCTTCCTTTTAGGCGGAATTTTATAAAGGACAAACATCGTGTGATGGGTAAACATCGTTGAGAGTCCTTTTTAAAGTACAACTCATGAAACCTTGGCTTCAATTCGTTATTGTGTTCATTTAGGCTGAATTTTATAAAATCTTTGTTGGAACTCATCAAAATCCTCGTTGGCAAAGAAATCATAATCCAATGATACAAAACTCATTCATAAGAAAATATAACTAAAATACCCCATGTTTTATTCATGTGTTATATGCACAAGAGAGTGTTTTATTCATCTGTTATATGCACAAAAGAGTATCGGACTATAAATGGTAGTATATTATTAAAGAATCTTCGGAAACTGGAAAATGCTAGATGTATCAGTGTTTCTGCATATTTCTTAAGGTTGCAATAATAGATTTCCATAAATGCACATATAAATGGAATACCAACATATTCACTCTGCCAAATCTGATTGTTTATAATTGTCTGAATTGCAAAAATTCAATCACAATGCCAATCATTGTGCATCTCCACTTGTACGCATACAAAATCCTCACAGTTTTACAAACAAAAAGCGCCAACACACAAGACTTTTATGGCCAACCATGAAGCTAAATGTATCTCAAAATTTTCATACCTGTAAAGCAAAGAATGAAGATCTGGCTCCCAAGTGCATCATGCATCAACAGCAATGTTACTAAATCTTTCAAAGACAGTACTATACTCTCATAGATTTTATGAAAATGTGCATAGACAATGGTAAACAAGTGCATTTCTTGACATCAAAATAAACATGGCCAAAAAAACTAAAGTAGTTTCCACACAATCAAGTTTCTTAAAAGAGAAACGTACCGAGTAAATCCCCTAAGAGTCATCCAAGTTATCTACAAGAATGTGATCCTCAACATTATCCTCGTCATCTATATCAATTTCTTCATGTTCCTCCTAATCTGCCACTGGTCCATAGTGATGCCTGTTATAGAGTTTCCAGTCCATAGCTTGACAAGCATGTGAACAATAGTTGATAGAACCACATGCAGAACACCTTCTATGTAATTTTACAGAGTTTTATAATTAGTATGGTTTCCTATTTTTTTTTAAAACAATTTTACAGACCATTTTTAAAAAATTTAATTTGTCAATGTTATAGATGTCACATATTTACACGAGTTGTAGATGCACTTGGCTACTCTCAATACAAACCTGTGTTTACTCTATTGCAATCAATCCAAAAGAAAAAAACAGAGAGAGAGCTACAATAGTCATGCTGTTATCCATTGGTTTTTGTCTTTGATAATAAAGGTTGGTTTTCTCTTTAGGTCTCTAAGCCAAGTTTATCAACTTAAGCTAAAATTTTCATTAATTAATACACTATTATATTGGTATTTGGATAGGAGTTAGTATGTTGTAGAACATGCTCAAAATGAGCTTTATCAAGGTGAGGCACATTCCATGAGCAATACCATCTTGTATAACTACTCAACAAGATACATAACATATATATTCTCAGAATATTTTGCAAGCAAATAGGTGATAACTTGCAAAACCCTAAAGGAAAAGTTGTCAAAAGAATATTCCTGTAGGCAACACCAGTCTTGTATGTTGATAGTATCTCATAGCTCAGAGCCTTTTTACAGTTTTTATATGCATACCTTTCATGATTAAAAATCT
This sequence comes from Pseudotsuga menziesii, assembly GCA_001517045.1. NCBI lineage: Eukaryota > Viridiplantae > Streptophyta > Pinopsida > Pinales > Pinaceae > Pseudotsuga > Pseudotsuga menziesii. The sequence goes on from LPNX010223785.1 coordinate 215,299, forward strand.
CCATCACAATACAATAAGCTTATTTAACTAACCTTAGTGGTCATTTATCTACTAGTGATCACAGTATAAATTTTGACTATCACTCAAACTGCATTTTGACCATCAGCAGAATGTTGGCAGCATTTGCACACACGTGCACAAAAGACCGATATCCAGTCATCTCACTCAGATACAACAATATACACTACTCCAACCACCTAAGGAGCTCAAATTATCATGTTCCATCTCAATTCTATCAAAAAAAATTTCTAATTCTTGATTATCCTATCCAAACATGAGCTCATCTTATTCTCATTTTTACTTCTAATGAGAGAAACTTTGATGATACTAGTGAACATAGCCATTTTGATGTTAGAAATTGATCCAAGGTATGTCATTCAAGTTCCCAGGGAAATAATAATCCATAAAAATGGTCTCAACACAATTCAAGCAATAATGTCTTTCCCTTCTATCTAAGAATGAAAGTCTTATGTGATGTCAGGTAAGGTCCTGGTGATGTGGTGTATGTTTCACAAGATTTAGAATAAAAATTTCCTACAACAGGGTTTGATGGATTGCATATGGAAAATTAGTTATAGTTTTTCTCTGCCTATTACCTTTCATGTAGTCTTATCGGTGTTATGGTCATGAAACTCTTGCATGGGGCTTGCTTTAAACATGTGAGCCTGAGTTCACTAGTTATCAACCCCTAAATGCTAAACCTTTGGCATGCATGTGTAATGATAATTGTTTGTCTTTTTAGAACTTTTTACTAAGCCAAGTAGATGAAATATTTTTCATTGGAGTAAACAAGGTCTGTTCTCATTGGCACTTATCCTAGTGGGTTGGGTTGGTTGTGGTTTTGTGCCAGTCATCATGGGAGCAGATATAAGATGGTGACACCTCCAGATTCCAGACAGAGGAACATGTATGGATTGAAGGCTCTATCTTGGTACCTTTGAGTACCTTCCAACTGATGTGAATGAGCTCGGTTGGTCTTATCAACATGAGTAATCTCAGTCATCAAAGGGTCATCCAGATTGGGGTCATCTAACATGGAACAAACTGATAGCAAGACCTTGGAAATAGTAAGTGCAAGGCTCCATTGATCCTTCAATATATCTAGGTAGATGCTTCCATTTATATTAATATTTGGGTGATAAATCTTAGCCTGGAAGGTGAGCTTCAGAAGATTGAAGGGGTAGTCAATAGGATTGTGATTTTGGATGAAGAAGACACCTCCTGCAAAAGGAGTGTCAGAAGGAACCATGATGGATGCTTTCCAATGGAAGATATAGTCCCCAGCAATATAAATACTGAGTATTTAACAATTATACCACAGTTAAGGGTTCACTTACTAAAAATCCATTAGAGGTTATGGGTTTGGACCCCAAGCATTGATGCAATGCACTCACAAAAAATGGATGGACCTAGGAAAAAAGGTAATGATATGTGAAACTAGATTTCAAGCATGATCAATATCCCTCACCTAGGGAACACTTTCAAGAAAGAGCATATTTTTATAGGCAGAGCATAGAGATCTCATTCGGGATCTAAGAAGGAATCCTTGGTGTGATCACAAAGGCATCTCACACAGAGAAAATGATCACATAGACCAACTAGGTAATGATGGCAAGGATTGTGAGTTTAGTGCATTTATTACATGTGTAAATTAAGCACATTGTTTAGGTGCATAAGATAGATGTGTCTCTTATCTATAGAAATGTACTCAAGTAAGGGACATTTCCAGACATCCAACATGGATATTAAAAATAAGTATAATTCAATATCAAATTAATATTGATATGGACCAAATAATAAGATATGTCTAAATAAACCAATAGAAAATCTTATGTCATTAGTGAATCCCCAGCAATATAAAGACTGATACTTTACCAGTCATACCGTAGTTAAGGGTGCACTTACTCAAAATCCATTAGAGGTTATGGGTTTGGATCCCAAGCATTGATGTAATGCACTCACAAAAAATGGATGGACCTGGAAAAAAGGTAATGATATGTGAAACTAGATTGCAAGCATGATCAATATTACCTCACCTAGGGAACACTTTCAAGCGAGAGAATATTTTGATAGGAAGAGGATAGAGATCTCATTAGGGATCTAAGAAGGAATCCTTGGTGTGATCACAAAGGCATCTCACACAGAAAATTATCACATAGATAAACTAGGTAATGATGGCAAGGATTGTGAGTTTAGTGCATTTCTTACATGTGTAAATTAAGCACATTGTTCACTAGTTTTTCATACCCATATATAAAATGAAAATCAAATGAGCTCTTGAACTCATCAAGGAGATTAAGAAGTGGGAAGTCTTAATGAGAAGGAGAGATTTTCTTTTTTATTTTCTATGGAATTTGGAGTGGTTTCTCCCTCACTAGCTGGGTCTTCCCTTTGATTTAATCTAGATTTGACTTTGATATCCCTGAGATAACATTCCATACTTGTTCTGATCATAGATGTAATTCCAGTCATTGCTTCTAAAGTTTATTGTATGTTTCCAATATGGAAAGGCATATACATCCTAGTCAATACTCCTTTTATGACATCTCCGATCATTGTCAAGTCTTGAAAACAATTGCTTGTCAAATTTAAGGCCTTTAGTTAGTTGCCTCTCATATGATCATAGAACCTCCAATCAACTTGAGGTTCAGTAAATAAAAAAATTCCAATTGGAAGAAAAGGAACTTGGAGGAGATCAAGGTCGATCATATCATGCACTATCACATGATTCTTGGCAAGGAAGGAAGTTTTCATTCTTTGGATTTCTTTCCTAAAAATTTAATTGTCTTTGTAAATAATGCAACTATGGAGGAACCAAAAGTCCACATTCACAAGGGATTGGAAATGGATAGAAAATTGATATCAGGTTTTCATATATTGGGTTTCTGTGCTATAGATCATATCTGATACTCTGTTTTAAAACTAGAGGTCCTCAATCCATAAACTAGCATGCAGTATAATTTGGAAAGACAATAATTCACACAGGTTCAATTAAATCCGGCGCTATCATCCATGGGGTTTTGACATACTTACAAGCTACAGTTAAAACACTATAGGTTCACAATTTAGTCTTCAACGTTGTCATTACTAAGCTTTACTCAGGATTGAAAGTGGACTGACTTCATTCTACAGATGAAACTTACAAGCTGGGTTGAAAACCAAGACTTTGACCTTTGAATTCAATTGAAGGAATCTCCAGATTTTTATACATGGTGCCTTTCCCCAATGACTGTTATATTTATAAACCTGTGCTTTTTGTCATTGATTGTTAATGTCATTTTGAAGCTACGATATATTGAAAGACAAGGGTTTCACAAAAAACCATGGCAGGGAAAGTATCTTGACCAAATTTGGGCGCATATCTACTACCACGATTTCACCTACTCTGGAATCTCTTATCCATATCGGATTCCTTGAAAAATGAATACAGATCTACACTTTGTTTTGCACAGAATTGCAGAGCCAACTAATTCTAGATCGCAACAATAACCCTAGAGAGATCAACGAAATTAATGGATCTCTTATCCATATCGGATTCCTTGAGAAATGAATACATATCTACACTCTGTTTTGCACAGAATTATAGAGCCAACTAATTCTAGATCGCAACAATAACCCTGGAGAGATCAATGAAATTAATAGATCATCAGATCGATTTTTATTTGGAAAGAATTTGATGATGTATTTGCCTTGGAACTCATGCTCAATGATTTTTATGGATTGATTCTCACAATAAAATGAATAAAATGAGTGCACAACACAAGATAGAGGCAGAGTGTTTTCCAACCATACCTTGAAGAGAGATTGTTCCAACAAATTTGTATATTCAGTGGCATCGACTGTGTCCTGAAACTTCACCCTCCACCAACGATTCTATCGACCTGTAGCTACTCTTCTCCTTTTCTGCATTCTCTTTGGACATTGTAACCAAAATACGCCACACCCAGGATCGTATCATTGCATGAGCAAGAGGATAAAGGAAACATGCAATGCAAAAAAAACTCGATCTTGTAGCTGAAAAGCAGCTCGGATCAGTAGTTAACCCATCGATGTGGTAAGTCAAAGGAAGCCCATATATTCTTCAGGGGCAAAATTCGTTGAAAAATATTTCAAAGTGGTCACAACACATAGTGATATCAAAAAATCAAAAAATAGGATTTATACATTTGTTTATTTCAGTGAAAAATATTAACTCGTTAAAAATTTGAGAAAAAAAAAGTGCTCACAACACACAGTGATATCGAAAAATAGGATGTATACATTTGTTTGGTGTTCAATGTGATAACCGTTAAACTATGAAACTCTAGATATCATAGGTATCCTAGTGAGGGATATTTTTAAGGTTTTATGTATGTGTGTTATATAATTTATCTAACATCTTAAGATTTGGTGTAGATCTTATCGACATTCTCATGGTGATATTCAATTATGTGTATCTAATTATTCAAATCTCCCTCATGGTGTAGTAGCTATGGTGTAGTAGCATTAATTTTGGGGCTTGGGTGCAATCATTGTTGCTTGGGAATGATCACATAGAGTTGATAGATGATTTAACTACTAATTATAATGTTATTTAGTAGATCTTATTTATCACCCAATAGACCTAGAACATTACCCTCTATTTCTCTATGGAACTCTTAAAGGTTTCCCTTCATTTAGTTGTGAGTTAAACCTGAATGCTCAAGGCTTTGAGGACCTTTCCCCTCGAGTTGGTATGATTGGTACATGTATGGATTTCACTTTCTTTTGTGGTTGTCTTCCATCCAAGATGACTCTATCTACTCCCATGGAATTTGGGACGTCCCCTCCTCTATTATATAGATGTAAGTTGACTAAAAACACAAAAGAATCATAAGTTGGTGAAAACAAATCCAGAAGATTTGAGTGTAGTTCTAGGTGAAGATATGCATTTGAATGAAACAATGGATATGGGAAAAAAAACAGTTAGAATAATTAATGATAAAATAATTTGAATCAAAGCCTAAAATCATCGATGTAAAAGGAACTCCAACTAAGTCTGGGTTATGTGTTGTGAGCTTTAGCACTACTTGGGGATGGATTGCACTCATTCTCCAATAGGACGAGGTCTCCACATCCATCACTATAAGTTGTTTGAATATTATCCATAGACCTATTCTCTTTAGGAACTCAACCTTGTCCTCCAATGCCAAGCCTGAAGGGGTGAGCTCCACTATAATTTGGGTAGGACATCCTAGTTTTCCACTCATTTTTTAGTCAAAGGAGTTGTTCTCACTTATCGATAACTTCTTGGGTTCATGATATGAGTCTAACCCATATTATAAGTTGATAGGTATTTCATATTGTCCAATATTTTGGTGAGAATAGAATTAAAGAAAGGTTTAGAAGAATATATTATAATAGATGGTGAAGAAAACGACAATCTGAAAGTCCCTTTCCAATATACTAGGTGTGACCTCTATGATCACTTGGATGCTAACTGTGCACTCTCGCATCGATGTTAGTAAAGAGTCAGGAATTATTTTGTAATTGAGTCTTCTAAGTCAATGACTATATCTCCCCTTTATGGGAACTTGGTTGGTGGGGTGTTTGAATAAAAAGTGGTGCCTAATCCTACATTGAAAAAAATCGTGTGAGGGTGATAAGGACCCTTTCCCTATCCTGTGGAGTAACTCAATGCACTCACCTTTTAAGGAGGTCCAAAATGATAATATTCTTTCCCTCATTCATGCTAACTTTTCAGGAGTAGATATGTTGGTCTGTGTCAGATTTCCCTCTCCTATTCTTCACTCATAAAATATTTTAAAATTTAGGACCTTGAATACTACTAGGATGGGAATCTCCCTACAAAAAATATTTTAGAGGGATTGTAGACTTATTATATAGTCTCTAGGGTATAAATTCCCATCATCCCTCAGCTACCCTTTCCCTCCCCCTTGTAATAAATCCCCTTCTTATTTTCCAATCTCCTTTTACGGAACATATAATCTATGTGGTGACCTTGAAAAATAACATTTGCATGATGAGGAGGATCCATCAAGGAGACCAAAGTACAATCTGAGGTATTGAGCAAAAAATACCTTTGATACTTCTAAGGGTTTGGTTTGGGTCCTAGGAGCACTTGAGGAGTTCTCTCTAAAGGATTTTCTCCAAGGGTGGAAATTCTTCTTGTCCAAGGCTCAACATCTATCTAGCAAGGAAATAATTTCATGTTAGTAATTATCTCTTGAAAATTGCTTAGAGGCCAAAATACAGAATGATTCTCTCCCTAAAGTAGTGAGGGTTAACCAATCCCTCCAAAATGTTTGCTCTAAAGTGTCTCATCACACCACAAAACCTTGACATTATTTTTCTCCAATAAACAATGATTAATGGTGGTAAAAATAGATAAAATGATAGATAAAATGGTAGATGAGATTCGAGAATGGCATGGGAAAATACAAAATAGGGAAGTAGATGAATCCATAGCAGTAACAGCAACAGTACCACTAAAATGCTATTGATAATACATATTGTGTTGAAGGTTGAAACCCATAATAGACCTTGACAAACAAATGGTTAGTGGACAAATATGTGGTAATGTTGGAGCTATCCTGAAGCACATGAAAGCATTTATCCTATTGTTTGTTAGATTAACAATATAACCATAAAGCACAACCAAGTGTTATAGTTATTACTTTATTTAACCATCGATTTGCAGATGGAAAGAACTAGAGAATCATAACTGGCAATCTAACAATCCCAATAAGGATTGTCAAAAGTGGATTAAGGAATTGAGAATCTCAAATATAGATGATGATGGTGGCAATCTATAATGTACCCATATGTTTTAGAAAAATAGTTCTACAGTGAGTGTTGCACATCATTGTTTTTTCTCAAGGTAATGCACCTTTATTGATGTAGTGCTCTTTATTTTTTTCTCATGGCTTGCCATATGGAAATATTAATACCTCTAAGATGTTGCAAAGTTTTTTGATTGCCAAAACAGCCCCCTATAAGAGAATAAATGCACTTCTAAAAGTACAATTCCTATGAAACATTGCATGGTCACTCTCCAAAAATAAAGATTGTAGACATACAACTAGATTATGTTATGATTTTCCTAGAAGCGTTTCAAGAAATGTGCCCCGAGGGGATGCACTTAAAATAACGGTTTTCCTTTGCCATTGGTTCCAAGTCTGAAGGGTATATGCTCAATGAAATTAGCTCGGAGGGTTAGATCAATTGTTAGATGCTCTTGTGCAAAGTTCATGAAGGTCTCAGATCGAATTTCATCGGGCCCTTTGGAATTACCTTATACTGCCTGTGCAACTGGCAGTCAATCTGACTTCCATTTGTAAATTCCAATGAAGAAGGGGCGAAGCTCGCGAAGGGGATAGAATGGTACCAACAACCTATTCTTTGCTAGAGTGTGTGAGGGTGGACTGAGGCTCTTTCCTCAAAGAAAAAAAAATCTCCATTGAGCTATTGTCTAGAAGAAACTTGGAGCGCTTGTTGTGACAAAAAATAGGGTTCAAATTCTGACAGGCATGATCCTCCCCTGCATGAGGTTTGTAGGTGTTGCTATTGATTATATTGAATATTGTTGATGTAGAATTTGAACAGATTATTGTATGGATTTGGCAAGTTACAACCAAACCCTATTCTTCACTGGAGTGTGTAAGGTTGGGTCAAGCTTCTTTCCAAATTTCCCATCCATAGAAATATGGGTTCCCAACTTTCAACAACATAACTATACATGACACTATGGGTGACTTGCACCTAGCACCAGGTCTTTGAAATGTATGCCATAATGGTAGGGTAGAACACAACAAGAATGGAACGTAGGAATATAGCTTACCACTCTGTCTAGTTTACCAGTGAACGAACAGCTAGTTGGCTATGTCCCCCAATTGTTGCTTTTAACATTAAACATTACAAAAACTAGATTTACCGTGTTGATGAATGCTCAAACGTCATGATTAATATGAGCCCTGGGATTTACCAACTAACCTTAGACAAGTTTCAATCCTGTGGACATATGCTAAGCTTTCAGTCATTGTCGACAGGTTGGTAAAGGTTTTGCAAAGCATACCGAGACTATAAATCTCACAAGCATATGCAATCTAGATGTTAAGATTTCAAAACTCACAGATATTATTGGTAAGCACTTCAAATTTTTATCATCTATCATGTGTTCTGCTAATTTTCATACTGCATGCATTTCTTCCTAATGAATTTTAATCCTATGGCAATAGGGATTGAACCACCATGGATGCTTAAGAAGTTTTCTGGAACTAAACTTGCATATGTCAACCCCATTCTACAGGATAGGGGAATAGGGTGTTGGGAATTACTAGAACTGTTTTGTAATGAATAGTAGAAACCGCCTTGAACTCTCCAACTTGGTCCCTTGCCGATCATAGCGTAGATTCAGTGGATTCCACCACAGTTCGCTTCAGTTCCTAAGCCTGCTCCGCTGTATAAACATTCCAGGGCTTCACCACCTCGAACTTCTGTGATTCCATTCCCTCATTTTTTCCTTCACTAATTCTTGATGAACCATCTGCGTTCTCAATTTATGTTACAGCTGCAAATGGAGGAGGAGCAGATGGAACATCCATTGTTTCTTCTACCATGTGACAGATGTAAGACTTCAAATGAACCTATATCCCTAGTGGGTTTTCAGTGGAAGCCCTAAAGTTCCAAGGGTTTTCTATGCTGCTCTTCTTCTTAACCAGAGAAAAAATGTGCATTATAGGATTTTATCGAAGTATATAAGCCATGTATACTATGCAGGGCAGGGGCCTTACCGTATTGTATCATCACAGAACGGTGACCAGTAAGAGTAGAAAATTAGAAAAAAATTACATAACGTCAAAGCGTTATGGTGTCGACTAACAAAGGGATTTCTATCTTTCCAATGGAAGACATCGTATGTCTTGTAGGGTTGTCTAATATTCCCTTATTTTTATTCAAAGAGAGGGCATTTCATGGGGGCTTTTTCTTACTGACTAAATTTTATCCTAGCATAGAATCTCCCATGTCTTGATGTAAAGTAGCATTTTCCATGTCTTGATGTAAAGCAGCTACTTGAGAGTGACAAGATCATCGGTAGTGGTTTCGTTGTGAAAGCTAGCTGTAGAAGGGGTCGTGCCCAAACCATAGAATTTCTCAAATTTATCGAGGACCATTCCATGTGGTAGGTCTCTTAAAAAATATTTATTCAGGACCATTCCACGTGGGAGGTCTCTTAAAAAATATAAATATATTTTAATTAAAGGAAGGGGGAAGCTCCATGGTTTGCGTTTCACCAAGGGACTCGATACCATTAATAGTTTGTTTCGGAAGTGGAATATTTTAATTAGGGAACTCTTCATGAAGGTGCCTTTTTATTTGGTTTAGACTTGAGTTTTAACCCCTTCTTGTTATTATTATATTGTGGACACCATTGGATTTATTTGGTTGGTACGTGGACATGAAGGTGGAAAATTTTGTTGTGGAGCGCTAGGCTTTAGAGAAATGGTTTAGAGTGAAATGTTCTTTGGTGAAGGTGGAAAACCTTGTTGTGGAGCACCAAGCTTTAGAGAAATGGTTTAAAGTGAAAAAGTGCTTTGGTTTCCTTTTACACAACTCACTTTGAGTACCCCTTTTAGGAAGTAATGTGATCTTCTATATGGGCATTGTGATGGAGGAATCCATTGGAGAATAGACATGTGTAGACATATGGACAATTGTTATGGGTTTCCAATCCCTTTAGGAAGTTGCTTGATCAATAGGTAATATTGAATAAAACTTTGGAGCTTAGTAGGTGGATACATTGGTTGCTTGGAGGAGTTGGATTGCTAAATAACCCACTTGAAAAGGGGCTTTGTCTTGTGGACATTTCTTGGATAGTAGTAACTCAATGCACCATTTCTTGGATAGTAGTATCTTGGAGGGGTCCTTTGGAGGCCATGTGGCATCACCAACCATCTCGTTTCCTTGCTTATTGGAGCATTTTTCATTTGTTAGGGTCCCATGTATATCATCATTGTACAAGTGGCATTGACCACCTTATTTTATCATATTAGTTTGTTGTAGTGGGACTTTTGTATTATGTTACCCCACCCAGTAGGCTAGATCTTAGGAACGTATTATATTTTATTGTATAGAAATTTTTAGCCTCTCTTATAAAGAGAGAGGCACTTCCTCATTTTATTTACTTTTTTGGGATATTCCCTTAATATTATTTTACAAATATTTTACTTAATTCTCTAAAAATGTGTGCAGTACAATTGTTCTTTATTATTTTCATGTTATTCTAATTCTAGTTTAGCATTCTAGAAGATAGAATATCATTGTGCATAAAGAAACTCAAGCTAGACATACATACCAAAACCCTTTTGAGGCATACACTAGAAATAGTTTTTGTAGTAGAGCCATGAGTCTCAAGAAAAAAATGCATCAAAGCCATAGGGTAATCAATGAATATCTATGACTGAATGTCCCCCTCTAAAATAGAGGACTCTTCCATGTTGTCTTCAAATTGCTTGGTACCTTGACCCAGGCCACAAGACATCCCTTCATGCCACTTGGAATTGTCCTGATAGAATCCATCAACCTGCATCTCTACTAGTTTCCCATCTGCTACTATTGCCCCATATTGTCGAATGGGATTACAAAGTTTCGGATCCTAGCAAACAAGAATTTTATTTTCATTAAATTCAGAGCATGCCTCTTCGACCAAATCCATCCATTTATCTGAGTGTGCATATATGTTTTTGATGCACACCCGATTCTTTATCTCTGCCATTCTGAAATGAAACCATATAAGATTTTCTCAAAGGGCCCATTTCCTCCTCATTACCCCCAATTTTGCATAGGGAAGTTGTTGAGGCTTTCAAAGGCCTTGGAGGAATTTTTGGTCTTGATGGGGGTATCCTGGACATTCCTAGGAAATGAACACCAATAAGAAATTCCTGGGATGGTTTTAAACATTGTTGGGAAATTATGTAAGAAATTCGTTTGTGGAAATTGTTTGATATATAAGGAGGGCGGATAGCAGAATATAACCTCATGGATGAATTAATACTCTGAAGAAGAAGAAAAAAAGAATCACCTGATGAACTATGCATTACCGTATTTAGACTGCCTTCCTTTGTTCGACTTCCTTCCTTTATACTGCCTTCTGTTCTTTACTCAACTGTTGTTTCGACTGCTGCTCTTTCCGATTAACCCACTACAACAAGACAGAAGCATCTAACCTTGCCCCTTTATTTTTATCCTTCCCTGGAAAGGAAGAATCTCTAATGCTTTACCCCGTGTTATTAGGACTTATGCTTCGAACCTTGCACCTTAATAGAGGATGCCCGCTGCAGAAAACAACACTGTACAGGGGTCTGAGGACCTTGATTTAAAAAAATCCAACTAAATTTGGGTCCAGGGAAATGATTGCAGGAAAAATCATCCACATAAAACCATGTTTCAATAATTGCAAAGAAAAATCATGGCCATAAAACCTCGTAGTGAAATCAGGGCTACAAACCCTTACAAATCATCTTTTTTCCACTTTAGCAAGATCTTTATATAATGTGCCTATTTTTTCACCTAGACATGAATCTAGCAAAAATAGAATTTAAATGTAATTTATTTGGGATGTTATAGTGGAAGCAATTTGTGTCCATTTTAGCATCATGATGATATAAACCACCTAGTTTTGCACCTATACAGACTAGCATAAGGAGAACATAAATGTAATTGATTTGGGGTGCTAAAGTGGAAACAATAAATGTAATTTATTTGATGACAATGACATTCACAATTATGTGATTACATGATAATGATGATGACAATGCTGTTGTTGATGATGACAATGACAATGACAATGATGATGATGATGATGATATGAATGATGATGAAAACGATGGCAATGACGATGAAGTTGACAATGATGTGATTATATGGTAATGATGATGATGATGATAGTAATGATGACAATGACAATTACAATGACAATGAGAATGACATGAGAAATGATGATGATCCTTATAAGAAAGTGTTGGTAGAGGTAAAGAAACCCGGTTTCACTACAAGTTCCAAGATTAAAATGTGCTCAATCATAGTTATAAGTTATGCATGTTTAAAATTGTAACTGTATCCCACTTGTTATGCATGCTTTAAATGGTAAACATATCCCATATGCTTTAAATGATGACGATGATGAACTAGATGACAATGACAGTGATGATGTTTTTTATGATGAAGATGATTGAAATGATGATGATGATCATCATCATCATAATCTTTGTCATTGTCACCATGATTATCACAATAGTCATCATCATCGGCATAATCAACATTCCTGTCATCATCATCACTATTGTCCTTGACATCATCATCATCACCATTGTCCTTGGCATCATCATCATCATCATTATTGGCATTTTCATTAGTTATTCATCATTATCTTTGGAATAAGAAATAACATCTACCCAAAATATATTATTAGTGGAAAAGGGTCATGGAGGACACATACAATTTATGCATGACAAATAACAACTTATTTTATAAGATGATAAACATCATCATTCTCATTGTATTCATCATCATTGTCATTGTCAGCATCACCATCATCATCATTCATTTCATTGCCATCATAATCATTGCCAATGTCATCATTTTCATTATCCTCATCATGATCATTGTCATCATTCTCCTCATTATCAACAACATTATCATCATCATCATAACCATCCTCAATATCATAATCATTATCCTCGTTGTTATGTTCAACATCTGGGTGTAAAACTGGATGCAAAAGTGGATAAAAACATGGATGTGAAAAAGGATGCAAACATGGATGCAACAAAAGTAGGCACAAAAGTGGGCGCATAATGGGGTGCACCAAAAATGGATGCAAAAGGTGATGCAAAAGTGGATGAAAAAAATTATGCAAACATGGAAGCAAAACATGATGAAAAAAATGGCGCAAAATTGGATACAACCATGGACGTAAAATTGGATACAAAATTGGATGTGAAAGTGGATGCAACAAAAGTAGATGCAAAAGTAGTTGTAACACCCAATGCAAAACTCAATGCAAAAGTGGATGCAAAAATGGATGCATAAAGGGATGCAATAACTGATGTAAAATTGGATACAAAAAAAGGTGCAAACTTGGATGCAAAAGTTGAAGCAAAAGTGGGTGTAAAAGTAGGCGCAAAAATGGGTGTGAATTGGGACACGACAAAAGTGGATGCAAAAATGGATGCAATAGTAGATGCAAAAAAAGACCTAAACATGGATGCAAAATGGGATGTAAAAAGGGATGAAAATGTGGGTGCAAAAGGGGACGAAAAAATGGATGCAAAAGTGGATGCAAAATTGGCTGAAACAAAACGAGATGCAAAACTAGACTCAAAACATGATGTAGAATTTGATGCAAAACTTGGCACAGGAAGGGATGCAAAAAAAAAGCAGAAGTGGATGCAAAAGTGGATGCAAAAAAGGATGCAAAAGTGGATGAAAAAAAGGGCGTAAAAGTTGAGGCAAACATGGACGTAAAAAGGGGTGCAACAAGAGTAGATGTACAAACTAGGCGCAAAATTAGGTGCAAAACTGGGCTCAAAATCTGTCGCAAAACCTGATGCAAAATCTGGCGCATAACCAAGTGCAAAACCCAGTGCAAATTACGTCGCAATTTGTTCCAGATTTAGAAAAAGGACGCAAAAAATGCCTAAAATAGCACCAACCCATGAAATTGCACCATTTTGTCTAAAAAATGAAGAAAAATACACTGAAAGATGGTCTAGATGCAAAAATGGATGCAAAAAGAGACGCTAAATCCATTTTTTGTTGTAGTGATTCTTGGTTCTTTTGACCTGTTTACTTCAGTTTGTTTATTTTATACAGTTGATTAGATCCAAGTATACTCAAGTTTAGTGCATTTTAGGTGCATGGTAGAGTTTAAGCATTTTAAAAAGTGAAAAGAAAAACATTGTCAAGCTTTTGCATTTGCTTTTGCATAAGTAGTTTTCATTTCAGTTTTAAAATATAATCTCAAAAACTACAAAAAACATAGTCTTAGTTTCTCTTTATCGTTTGCATTTGTTCATCAATATATATTTACAAAAAGAAAAAAAAGTTTGCTTTAAATAGTGGTAATTTGCTTTGAAAAAATACACCTTTACTTTTTTATTTCTTATCGAGTCAAAAAACACCATAGTTCATCACTCCATTTCCTTCTGAGTAAGAAACAGCCCTTTAAAATGAACGCAATAATTAAAATTTACTAGTACGTTTTTTTTTAGGGGCCTTTCACCTACTAGCTTAGGCTAGACTTGTGGGATAGGAAGTGTAAACTTCCCATAAGTTTTAAAATTCAGACGTAGTGGACCTTTCTTTAGGTAAATCCTTGACTTTATCAATTGTATCTGGGAAGATCCTCTCAAAAGGGAGTCAAGCACGAGGCCGCATGGAAGCATTGGACTGAGGAGATAACCCTCTGATTCCTTGTCAAAATGTAAATCAGGACTTTTACACATCTGGGGATTCTGTCCTAGATAGAGTTTCAGGCTCAACTACCCTGCCCATGCGTACAAGTCAGGCTTGCGACTGTCCCCCCAGACTGTTGGTATAGCTAAGGTAGCCTTTAGTCTCTTGAAATTTAGGGTTCATACCTAGGTAAACCGGAAGGCTATTTCTGGTTCACCTTGGACGGGCTTGGAAGGTAACCCTTGTTGTAAGTGTAGGAGGGTGGTTGGGTGATTCCTCCGCTTGTGCCTAAGAACCACTTCAAGGATGCCAAGTAATCGTTCTTCAGCTTTCTTCGGGAAAGTACATCTTTCACCCTTGATTGATTGTTTGAGGCTTTAGGATTTTTATAGTGTATGCTCTATGGTTTTTCCTGTGTTTAGTTGGCCTTAGGGTTTGATTTGTCAAATTTTCAATCATGGAGGACCAACCTATAAGAAGGTCAAGAAGGTTGAAAAACCTTCCTCCTCTTGTCACATTGGAGCCTCCACCTCCACCCCAAAGGCAGAGATTGGACACGGACGATTCATTTGAACCGGTAGGAATAAGTGAAGTTCTTGGTGAACCAGAACTGATAGCTAACCGTTTTGATCTTGATATAGTTGAGATAGAAGACTTGCAGACTGACGAGTTTGCAAGGAATTTTAACACACCCTTGACTGATTTAAACGATCCTGTAA
Organism: Pseudotsuga menziesii; assembly: GCA_001517045.1. NCBI lineage: Eukaryota > Viridiplantae > Streptophyta > Pinopsida > Pinales > Pinaceae > Pseudotsuga > Pseudotsuga menziesii. The sequence continues at coordinate 230,451 of LPNX010223785.1, forward strand.
TCATTCAGGTTAGACCTTTTGATTCACCTATTTTAGGTATCCCTGGATAGGATTATGTCTTTTGTGGGAGAAAGTTCTTTTGTATTCACCTTAGCCGTTCCATTTGAAGGGGTACTACCTCCCCCGATAAGTGCCCCTAGATCTAGTATACCTTCTACACCTTTGACTCCAGCGAGCCGGGTGGTCCAACCACCGGTTCACTCAAACCTAGCAGGTACTTCTAGTGATATGGTTACTGGGATACCTAGTATACCTACTGTTCCTTCTTCCTTTCCATATACTTCCCAGAGCGGTCCGATAGGATCCTCGACGTTCGTCCAAGGATTTCCTTGGAATAGGGGGCACATTCCCCCATCCACTCCATACGTAGGCCCATCACCTTCCTATGTAGGAGTGTAGTTTGGGAACAATACCTCTTATGGGAAAAGTTTCCAAACTTCGATTTCGGTTCCGTTTACGAGCTCTCCCTTTTCGTTGTTCAGCGGAGGGATACCGGCTCCTGTCTTTTAGACCCCTGTTTCTATTGGGACGGCCCAAACTTCTTATATTGCACCTCCCACACACAACCCTGTGGCTTACAGATGGAATCCATTTCAAAGCAATCTACCCATCCGATGGCAAGGGGTACAACACTTTTACCTATGGGCATTCGGGGGCAGGTCCCTCTAGGGCCCCAGGTTGGCACATTTAGTACCCCGGCTCGACCCAAAATTCCATTCCTGGAAACCTTAAATTTGCCAGATTTGTCAAAATTGATGAATGACCCGGTGAGGCATGACCCCTTGTGGCCACCTGTCCCCACCAAATTACCATCGGACATCCCTAAATTCAAGGGAAAAGTTGGTGAAGACCCTGGGGCTCATGCCACCCCATTCCATTTATGGTGTTCTTTGGATTCACTGAATGAAGATTCAGTTAAGTTGAGGCTGTTCCAAAGAACCTTAACAGGTACCATGGAAAAATGGTATATTGAATTGCCTTCTACTACTTTCAGTAGTTTCTGGGACTTGGCTAGTGCATTTCTTAGCCACTTTCAGCTTCTGGTCCGATATGATTTTGGAACGGACTTGTTGTCTACCTTTAGGTGGAACAAGGCTACCCACATATCAGATCACATCCAAGAGTGGAGGAGGCGGAAGAGCCTTATAAAAGCCACTATCCCTCCTGAGTTTCTTCTAGAGTGGTTCCTTATATCCCTGTTGCCCTACATATCTAAGGACGTATCCACCTCAGGAGTGACGAATTAAGAAGAAGCCATTCTCAGGGCCCAGCAACTGGATTTGATTTATTCACAATCTGGGATCTTGTATGAGATTATACCTGAGGCATCAAGGCCTACTCACGATGCGGAGAAGCCTAAGCCTAGACCCCATGCCGATGGTGTGGTTGGGTCCGTTAACTCTCCCACCGTAGAATCTTTGGCTAAGAAACTTCATCAGTTGTCCATCAAGAAGTCTACAATGGAGGCAGCAAAGGCTTCCCCATCCCCTCAGAGTGCAAATGTTTTTCCACAAACCTCTCAGAAGGGCAATCAGCAGCCCGGCGGGAAGAAAAAGAAAGGAAAGAAGGGAGAGGGAAACCAAAACAAGCAAAAGCCCGCGAACAGTGCTGATGGGGGCAAGAAAGAAAAAAAGAAGGTCAAGTTGTGCCATGAGGACCACCTTACTCACCTTTGTCCCCTTATGGATCAAGCCTAGAAGCTGCTTAAAGCTCAACAACCAGCTGTCCTGAAGGATCCTTTTCCCTAAGGACAGAATTCTGCTTCAGCTTCTAATGTAGCAGGGGGCACTCAAAATGCCCCTGACCCAAACTATATCAACATGGTTCAATCTTCGACTTTGTTGCAGACAAGGAATAAAAATTATGAGAAAGAGACTTCTGAGAAGGGTAAAGCTGTAGGTGAAACTTCTAAACCTCTCACAATAGAGAAACCTGCTAAAACTATGTCAAAGATACCGAAAGATTTTTTCAAGAAGACCTTGCATAACCCTAATGCTAGGGTTGCTTCAAACTACTCCATGGTTGAATATTTAGCTCAAACCCTGTGTGCAATGTCAGCTTTAGAGGTGTTACAAATTTGTCCTGCCCAGCGGGATGCCCTCTTAGCAGCTTTAGGCAACATGGACTCATCGAGTCTCATGGCGAAATTTCATTTGTCTGATGTTAAAATTCGCCTACCTTACAATGTAGCCTTATCAATAGATGTCATCCATGGTGGAAAGACCATTGGAAGGGCAGTTGTTGATGAGGGTGATTCTACATGTGTTATGTCCTTGACCTGTTGGAAAGCTCTCGGATCCCCAGAGCTGGTCCCATCAAACACTCTTCTTACTGCTTTTGATGGAAGGTCCTTCCATCCGCATGGTATCTTTCCGGCTTTTGAAATTAAGTTGGCAGGAAAAGCAGTGTCTGTTGAGGTAGAAGTGATTGATGCTCCTTTGGACTACAATCTGCTTCTGGGAAGAAACTGGACTTATGCGATGTCCGCTATTGCGTCGGTCGTTTTTCGTGTAGTGGTTTTTCCACATGAGGGAAAGTTGGTTACTATTGATCAACTTGATTATACTAGAAAAGGCCGTTTAGCGTCTAATGATTCTGCTATGCCATTGGTTGATCAGGTCAAACCTGTTGCACAGAGCTTGGGGGATGGAATGTACACATCATTGATGGGCACATTTGATCTTCCAGCCCCGGTTAACTATATTGGTTCTACTAGTGTGGGGAGGTCCATAGCTACGGTTGTTGATAGGACTAATTCTTGGGTTCTCCCATCTCCCCATGAACCAGAAGTGCCCTTATCCACAGTGGAGGTAGCTTATCAAGCTATCACGCAAGCCACTGTTGATCCCATTCCAGATCCTCTAACAGTCTTGCAAGATCTGGAAGAAGTCTATTTGCCCGCATGGGCAGAAAACTCTTTGCACTCTATAGATTGTTTAGACATGGTTATACCTTTTAATGAAGCCATTTTGGAAGCCATGAGTGGACATTGTAAGATTTGTGAGGATCTTCATCATCATTCCTATTTTCTTCCAGAACTAAGCAGAATAGAAAATCAAGAGTTTGGGTTGAGGCTGTCATATGATGTTGATATACCTATCAATCCCTTGCCTAGGGAAGGAATGTTTGCTGAGGGGAATATGTCAAATATTTCCGCCACCATACCTGTTAACATCTCTGTGACCCCTAATGTCATGGAAAACATATATATAGGTGCAAATTGATCTCCTGAAGAGATTGCCATCTATACTGCCCTGTTTAAGGAATTCCGCTATGTCTTTGCCTAGTCATATGAGGAGATGCCAGGCATAGATCCATCGATTGTTGAACATGAAATCTGAACATATCCTGATGCCAAACAAGTTCGACAAAAGTTAAGACCTGTTAACCCATGCAAAGCGGCGGCTGTGAAGGCTAAAGTTCAAAAGCTGTTGAAGGATGGTTTTATCTATCCCATAGCTTTGACAGAATGGGTATCCAACCCTATTCCTGTTGATAAAAAGCAAGGGACTATTCGCATCTGTACGAACTTTAGAGACCTTAATAAAGCATGTCCTAAGGACAACTATCCCACACCATTTATAGACCAGATTATAGATGCTTGTGCAGGAAGTGAAGTGTTCTTGTTTATGGATGGTTTCTCCAGATACAATCAAATTCAAATAAAACCGGAAGACCAACATAAAACTACTTTCATTTGTCCTTGGGGTACCTTCGCGTACAAGAAAATTCCCTTTGGATTGAAAAATGCTGGGGCAACCTTTCAACGAGATATGAACTTTGCTTTCCATGATATTAAAGCCATTGTCGAACCATAACTTGATGATCTTCCTGCACATTCTCGTAAGAGGATTCAACATCCAGATCATTTACAGTTGATATTTGAGAGATGCAGACATTATAAAATCCGCTTGAATCCCCACAAGTGTGTATTCTATGTCGAGTCAGGAAGATTACTTGGGTTCATTGTCTCTAGTAGAGGCAACCAGGTGGATCCATTGAAAGTTGAGACCATTGTAAATCTACCTCCTCCTCGTTCTATTAGGCAACTTCAAAGCCTGCAAGGAAAGTCTAATTTTCTTCGACATTTTATTGTTAATTATGCCAAGATTACTAAGGGTTTCATGCACCTTTTCAAACAGGACACCCCATTTATATGGGATGAAACCACACAACTTGCTTTCGAGGCATTGAAAAAAGCTTTGTTTTCGGCACCCTTATTGCGTCTTCCAGATTATTCTAGGGATTTTATATTATATCTAGCCGCGTCTGAGTCGACCATTGGGGTAGTACTAGTCCAGGAGGATGATAAGCTTGTACAGAATGTCATTTATTATCTTAGCCATTATTTGGCCGGACCTGAACTTAGATACTCCCACATTGAGAAATTAGCCTTAGCAGCTGTTTATGCTATTCAGAGGTTACGTCACTACATTTTACTGAGGACCACCACAATACTGGAAGATGTGAATCCGTTTCAATATGTTTTATCCCGACGGATTGTTGGGGGGGAATTTAACAAATGGATAGACATTCTCCAAGAGTTTGACTTGGATTTCCAGTCTGCTAAGTCTAAGAAGTCCTTAGTTTTTGCTGAACTTATAGCAGAATTTCCCACTGAAGAAGATGTAGCAGTTGAAGATGACTCATTCCCAGATGAGCACATCTTCTTGATATCCACCTCTGATCCTTGGTATGGGGATATTCTTATATATCTACATACTTTGAAGTATCCTGCAGCTTCCTCATGGGAGGAATGACGTAAATTACGCCTTCATGCCAAGAACTACCTCATCATAGGAGATACATTATATCGAAGAGGGGTAGATTCCATTTTGTGTCGATGCCTTACCCATGAGGAAGTGGAAATTGTCCTAAATGATTCCCATAGTGGAGCGTGTGGGGGTCATTTATCTTGGTTAGCAACGGCCCAGAAGATATTACATGTCGGTTATTTCTGGCCCACGATCTTTAAAGATTGTGTGGAAGCAGTGAAGCACTGTCATCCGTGGCAGCTTTACACCAAGAAAATGCGGTCACATTCTACTCCGTTATTTCCTGTTGTCTCGGTAGGCCCCTTCATGAAATGGGGGATTGATTATGTGACATGCAACCTAGCCTCGCCTGGGGGGCATAAACACATCATTGTCGATGTTGACTATTTTACGAAATGGGCAGAGGCAATGCCTACTTTTAAAGCCAACGGGGAAACAACAGCTTTCTTTGTATTCAATCAGATTATAGCACGGTTTGGTATACCTAAAGTGATTGTCACTGACCATGGCAGCAATTTTCAAAATAACATGATGACCGAACTGACTACCATGCTCGGATTCAAACAAGAACATTCATCTTCGTACTATCCGCAAGCAATCGGTCAGGTTGAGGCTGTTAACAAAACTTTAAAAACTATCTTTAAATGTACAATTGATGCAGCCCGTTCTAACTGGCACATCATGCTATATCCTGCTCTTTGGGCCTACCGAACCACAATAAAAACTGCTACGGGTTTCTCCCCTTTCCAACTCGTTCATGGAGTGGAAGCAGTTACTCCGATTGAGTGTGAAATTTCATCTTTAAAGATAGTTATTCATGTGTTACTTGATACGACGTAGCTTGAGGAATGTCTGGTACATCTAGAACACCTTGATGAACGGCATAGAGATGCGCTAACCGCTAATCAAGCTCATAAAAATAGGGTCAAAAATCAGTATGATAAATCGGTCAAACCTCGGGTTTTCTCTGAGGGGGAACTTGTCTTGCTTTGGGACCAAGACAAAGAACCCTTGGGGGCAGGAAAATTCAAGGCCATGTGGTTAGGACCTTATGTCGTCTCAAAATTTTTGAGCAAGGGCGCATATGAGTTAGTTGATTTTGATGGGAACAAGCTGCCTGAGCCTAGAAATGGGCTCTACCTGAAAAAAGTACTATTCTTAGGCTTAGCACTTTTTCTTGTATTTTTATTGTATGTATTTTTTATGTACATTAGGTTGTCGGTTTTGTTTTTTATACTATCTGCTGGTTGTTGTAGATGTCTTCTGAAAGGTATATAGGGTTCACTGATGGCACCAGCCGTCACACTTGTAACCTAGCTTCAGCAGCATGGGTTATTTAGTCTCCCTCAGGACAGCTTGTTGCCGCGGGAGGCGCTTGTTTAGGTCCTGCTTCTAATAATGTTGCTGAGTACAGGGTTGTAATTGAGCTCCTATGGGATGCTTTGTCACGTGGTATCACCCAGCTTGAGGTTCGTCTAGACTCTCAGCTGGTGGTCTCCCAGCTCAATCGAGCTTATCAGGTACAAAATCCTATTCTATTACGCCAGTTCATGCAAATTCGGTTATTGGAAAGAAATTTTGAAGTTATTATATCCAATCACATTCCACGAAATCAGAATCAATTGACTGATGCATATGCTAATTACATTTTAGATTGGCATCTAACACACATTTCATAAAGATATATAGCACACATATAAAAAACATTTGTAAATAAACCGCCAACAACAAAATATATATATGTAAAATATATGTCCATAGATAGGTCAAGTCTGATCCTCAAATCTTGTCATAACGGTATAATATACAAAAATGTGGATCGCAGTCCATCAAAATGTCCTAGATCTATGCAAGACCACCCTGGTCACTTGGACCACCTTGGTCCCCATGGTCCCTCTGTACTCTGGCTTCCTCAGCCTCTTCGGCTTCGGCAACCTCCACAACCTCTATGTATACAAGCACCACTCCGACCACTCGTCTGAAAAGACGTAACCAGACCGGTGGAACTCCAACAACGAACTCCTGCATGGTAGTCGGGATATGCTCTATCCGCAAGGTAGGAACTCTTGGGGTCAGCCTGGCCAGCTTCCCCTCTAGAACCCTAATCAGTCCCGGATCTTCACCTATGACAGGATGAACAAACATGCGTGGATGCCCCTCAAGGCAGACCGGTCCAATATCTGCATTTTGACACATTTATAGGATTAAGACTTGTACATATGTATATATCTATTGTTTTAAACTTCATAAAAAAAAAAATTAAAATGATAAAAAAAATTTAAAAAAATTACCTGGCTCTCCCCATGCTCCTCCTGGAGGGAGGACAAGGTCTGGGTCACCTCGAAAGTCCATGCCGGCATAGGGAAACTGCTCCAGTGTCGGTAGCTGTCCTTCCCACCAGATATAGAAATCATCATCGTATACACTATGCACCGTGTCTCCTCTTCCCTGACGGAGGAAGATGTCTCCCCATATGCTCAGCCTCGGCTGACGTGGAGATTGGACTGGTAGAGGTATGGCGTGGCTTAACCCTGGTACTCTCTCAAATAATACGGCAACCAATATGCTCGCATAACCAAAGTTCTTTCTCATTCCTCTCTTGCAATCGGACAGTTGTCTTTTCATGATAGGGACAACTCCCGAACACCAATCATAGAGAGCACCATGAAAACAGTCCACTTCTAGCCTCATTTGGTTCCATGTATCCAAATGTAATGAGGAGAATCTTGAAATCCTCATGATGGTTCTCGCAATTACCTGTAGAGTAAAGTCACGGATATGTACAATAGGGACACAGCTCCCTCTCTTTTGGGTACCTGGTGTGCAAAACACATCTATGTAGTTCTGGACACTTAAAGGGTCACCACCCCTGCCAGTGCCCTCTAAGTTGACCATTGCTCCTCGTCGTGACAGACCGGTAATGAAATGCATGTCCTTAGTAGTAATCTCCAAGGTCTCACCCTGTAGGTCAAACATCCCCAAATCATGATCCCAATAGTTTATCATGAACTCAAGTAGGAGGACATTGGCCCGCATGGGTGACGTGCAAAAGAACTTTAATAGCCCACTTGTTTGTAATGCATGTATAGTGGGCACACTTTGGAGCGCTTCTTGGTCCATTGTTTCATGCTCCCGTTCCCTCCATTCCAGAACCATCTTTACACCTAGAAAAACAAGTAATTTGATTTAGTAATTTCATAGAAAAATTCTAATTTTTTTTATCATATTTAGCTTTTTATCCTTCATGCAATACACGTGACTGTCTAGTTAGACATGTCGCATAATATACGCGATTGTCTATGTAGGCAACTTGCGTACAGAACATGTGTACATGAGTCTTCATACTGTGAACCCACGTACACGCCGTGAAATGTGTTAGGATGCTTTTAAACATGAAATTCAGACTCCAAATTAATAATTGCTAGGATCAAAATGAAGAGCTCAGGGTGTAGGCTTACCTGCAACTTGCGGAATTTGATTTCGTCGGTTAGATTGTCCACAGCAATTGAACAAAGGTAGAGGGAAGAACTTGCTTTTTATGGCTAAAAATTTCAAATGGTGAGTTTTGTTTTGATTTTCAATTATTTATAGAAATTTTATTTCTCTAAGTGGGTTTTTTCTATAGTTTGAAAATCCATTCAACTAATACCATATTTCTTTTTTGCTTTGAAACAGGTTTTTCACCATTATAAAGTGTTGTTGCTCCAATAGGGTGGTTTTGTCATTTCCAATACATTTTTGGCCTCTTTATTCAATCCATATTAACCTTAGCATTCAACATTTTTCCACGGACTATGGTATTATAAACCATTAGTTCCCCGTTTTTACCATTGTTCTTCCGTGGATAGGACCCTTTTTTCATGAGTATCTTTCTTCCAAGCCTATGTTGTTCTTTGGTACTCATGCTGCAACTGTTTCAAGTATAGGGGTATCCTTTTAGCTATTTTTCACGCTAAATAGAGCTTCTTTTGAATCTCTTTTTACAAGCTATCCTTTTATAGGACTCCCTGCCCTTATGGAGTTTCTTTAGGCCCAGGTCTGACTCCTTCAAAACAGACTTGACTGCCGAGTTAACTCATCCATTCAAGCTCGTTAAGAATATGTGAACGGGCATCCGCATTGGTGGTAGGTTATCTCTTTCTCGGACCATGCGGAATAATACGAGAAATGATCGCTCTCTTTTCTTTTTGAATTGAGAAGAGTATTCTAAGGTATAGGTTTATCACTTTTCCGGACCTGAGGGACTAAATTTATGGAAAAGGAACACCCAGTATGAGCTTAGTTTTCTCTTTTTTGTGCTCTGGACCTAAACATGAAAAATATTTCGAGTGTACTTTGTGTCTTTGTCATGATCGTTAAACACTTAAGAACAAAGCAACGAGTTTATTGTTGTAAGCCCCATTTCTTGTAATCAAATGGATCTTTCCGAGTCATCTTGCTTTCCTTCACACTCGTAAAACTCAAGCTATTTTATGCTGTTTTGGAAGGAGCGTTGGGTAGGTGGTAATTTAACCTTTTTTGAACCTCCCTGACTAAGTACAAAAAAGGTTCACCTTTTCTTCTATGGAAGTTAAGAAAGTTCTTCTGTGGTATGTTTTATACTTTTTCGGCGTCAGGAGACTAAATTTGACGAAAAAGGACCCCCTTGGAGTCTTATTTGGAGTTTTTAGACTCTCTAAATGTGAAAAAACCAAGTGATCATGTACTAGTTTGGGCTCATTAAATCCACGAATCAGTGACACTATCAAGCATTATTTTCCCATCTCTTCAAGCTTATTAAAAAATGAAGAGGGATTCGAGTTAACTTTCCTGGACTCATTAAAATTTAAAAGGGAAGGTAAGGAAGAATTTTTCTCTTGTTTTCAATAGTGGCGGCGTGTCCTCCTTGAACATAGCACTCTTTGTCTTTTCTGATACCCATGTTTTAGTGTTCACTTTTTGTTCAGCTATTACTTTGAGTTTCCTACTCCTCCTCGTTGTCTGTTATACCTAGGGAATCTAATCATGTTTCCTACATGACAGATAAGTCTAGTTGTTCTATCTATAAGTTAAACACTGCCTTGGGTCATCTCTATGTCGTGCTCATTGTTCAAGGACTTCACCCAATGTTTGATCTATATCCTGATCCCATCCTTGTTATATCTATTCTCTATTGTGTCTCCCTTCTGTTACCCAGTTCCTAGTCACTCTTGTGATCTGTTGGAGGATCTATTTCCTTCCTTATCACATCATGGTTCCATTTTAGTAATTCCTGACGATGAAGACCTAGAGTTTTGACGATCGTACCTCGGGATTCACTTTCCTCATTGGTGAATTCCTTTGCTTCAGTTGTCAATTATCACTTATTGATTGACAAACTGTTGACTCCTTTCCATGTTCAACTTCAACGTACCCCTATTCACATGGCTTGGATTGTACTGGTTCTTTGGGATAGTTTATGAAGACCTTAGATCCTCACCTATGGACTAAGTTGCGAAAAATTATGTTCTATTCATGTACCCAGCTTCCAGATCTTTGAAGACTCATCATTCTTGTATATTGTGGCTTCAATCCACCTTTGTAATATACGCGGTTTCATACCCGTATCATATGATGTACTCAAATATTGTAAAGGAGCTAGTGTTCCAGTAAATTGAACATAGCATCCTCAAATATGACTTTGTATATGACATTACTATGTATTTGTTTCAGGTACTATCTCTGCTCCATTGGATTTCTGAGTTCTCCAAATATAAAATTATAATGTATTTCGGCCATTGTTTCCCTCTGACCTCACACATTAGGGGGCATCTGTTATCCACCTGAATGGCACCTCTCCGTCCGAGTGCCGACATTACTTATGTTGGCACACAAAAGGACATTTATGGATTGAGGGTTGCCTAAAACACTATAGATGGGCATATTATGAACTACATTTATCATCCATCCAGCTAGTTATTTTTACCTTTAAATATGTCAAGTTCTGTACGTGCCTCTTTCTATATGCAACTCGCATGTTGTATACGAGTATCGGTTATTGCATCTCGCGTACAAATTTGTATGTGGGTTACCCTTAGAGCAACTCGCGTGTCATATGCGAGTTGCCAGTATTAATACCCGTGTACACCTTCCTTCGACATTAAAAATAATAAATCACGATTATCTAAGATTTGTTAAGCCCTTAACCATAATCATCTTAACTGTCTCAACCTCCTCAACCCTCGAAACTGCCTTATTTCACCAAGTATAAATAAAGGCCTTGGGGAGGGTATTAAAAAGATATACTTGAGAGCAAAGTTATGCTGGTGGAGTCTATTCAGAAGTCTTTGGATCAGTGGAACTCGGAATCCTTTGGTTGCAGAGGAGTCCTTGTCTCAGGCGTTGAGCTGTAATCTGAACTCATTCATTATTGTTAATAAAGATAATCCTTCTTCCATATGTGTCTTGAATGTCCTTCATGTATCATGGTTTGATGAATACTTATGATTAAGCACTCTGTATATGATTTATCTAACCTATTTTATATACATGTATCATCTTGCATTTGGAGGATTTGCTCTTGACAGGTGAAGGAGAAGCTTCCCAAAAGGATTTGGAGGAGAAGCAGAGCGGAAGAGGACAAAGCTAGGATCAACCGTCGTGCATCGGGTGAGTCTTTTCTATCCTCCTATTTCCTTTTATGTACTCTAGAGTCGATTGCCTGCAAGTTTTATGAGTATGTTGGTAACCCCAGACCTTCGGTT
>LPNX010223786.1:0-81447 GCA_001517045.1 Pseudotsuga menziesii
TAACAAAAAAATATGCACATCACACTGCATTTTATGTAGATCATGCTCATATATTTATTTTTTTTAAATTATTAATGAAAGATTGAATTACTCTACGTGGACACTAGCCACTTATTAACTTCTTCAAATTTTTAAGGTCACACAGTTCATTAAATGCAAAAATTCACACATTAAATGACATCGGAATATTTTTAAAAAAATATCACTATGAAGCCAACATAATATTCTACAATTTGTTTTTTTAATGCAAGTCAAAATTCACATGGCATATATGCGTTTTGAGGGCTTCTATCTAGCACATGAGTAAAAAATCAGGTTTTCATCGCCACATTTGGCCAAAAAGTGTTACCCATCTTCATGGAATCACCCTTAAGCTATTTTGAAAAATACTCTTATATTAACATAAATCATTTGAAAATCATTTTGAAGTATACTCTTTAAATAGATTTAAATTTTATTGACATATAAGTCATCTAGATATCATGGATGGGAGAACAAAGGTACTCCCTAAATGCTAATAAACCATAACAGATCCGTGTTTCACTATTATATGCATTAATTAATTTGGTACTTTAGACTCGACAAATCGCAAAGTAAAAAACAGTTCCATAAAATTAAAGCATTTCGATATTCAATGCACATATCATTCGTTCCATGCCTTAAACAAGGCTAAAGTCGTAAGAAAATACAGATTAGATTTGTAAGGACACACAGATTTATATGAGAGTATCTTCTTAGTATACATCCACACACAAACAAATCAAATCAAAGAGACCACCCTCTACACGGCACCGCAAAAACAAGTCAATAAAATGCTTTATTCACTTTGTTCCATCCTATCTATCAACTTGTTCATTCATAGCTGTGCTTCTCAGTCACTTCGCTCTGTCTCCATCAATTTGTTCATTCATATCTCTGCGTTTCAATTTCAATTTAGGTACAAGGACCAAACAATACCTTTTGTTCAGGGGGTCGGTTTATTGATAAATATTCAATATGTATCTATGCTCAAGGACGCGGTGGTCGGTTTGTTGATAGATATAAAATGTATATCTATCAATATGAGACGTGCAGCGAAAGCCACAAACCGAGATGCAAACGGTTATCTTCAAATTTGTTGTCGGTTAATTAACGCGGAGATAATTAAAGTAAAGTATCCTCAGCAGCAAGACAATTCCACACGCCACCACAAGGCCGGAGCTATAAATAGACACGCTCTACTGTCTCTCTTTCATAGCGATCTCTTTTCATCTACAATTTTCACAAAGTTGTTTATATATTAATCGTGTTATATATATTTCAATTTGTTGATTGATATCTGTCTGGTTTTCGAGTGAAGTATCATATCATGGCTGAGTACCAGGATCGAGGCCACACCCAAACTGACGCTGCTCGTCATAATCCGAATGAGAAGGCGGGGCTGCTGGATAAAATCAAACAGATGCTTCCCGGAGGTCAGACTCAGACTCAGTCGACTGCTCATTCTCATCCAACTCAGAAACCAGGAAGCCAGGCTCAGGCTCAGACTGGTTATTCCAATTCAAACCAGAAGCCGGGGATGGTGGATAAAATCAAAGCGAAGATCCCTGGACTCCACTAGAGCAAGTCATGAGGAAAGCTGAAGGGCAAGAGAATTAGTAATGGTACATCTGGCCATCCCTTCGTATGGCTTTTCCGTTGAGAATAGACCGATAATAAGCATCATTATATGAATACTGTGTGTTAGAATACAGAACTACGACCCCGATTCGAATTCCATGTTAGTATATTATTTGGCTTGGCGGAGATTTCCATTCTGTTTACTTGCATATAGCCGTTATGGCTGTTAAGTTTTCTGACCTGCTATGTATATTGATGGAAGTAGCCGTTATGATTTGTTTAAGTATCTATAAAAAGTTGAAGATTTTCTGACCTGCTATGTATATTGAAGGAAGTAGCCGTTATGATTTGTTTTAATATCTATAAAAAGTTGAAGATTTTCTGGCCTGCTATGTATATTGATGGAAGTAGACGTTATGATTTGTTTTAATATCTATAAAAAGTTCAAGATTTTCTGACCTGCTGTGTATATTGATGTAAGTATCCGTAATGATTTGTTTTAATATCTTTGAAAAGTTCAAGATTTCTGACCTGCTCTGTATATTGATGGAGTTTTATTTATTACGAAACAAGTGAAAATCAACATCAGGATGCGTATTCAAGTGTTGATTGTTTATATTCTTCCATGCTTGCAGAATCATATTTTTTATCCATATATGGTTTAGCTAAATCTAAAATGTTCACACCTTCATTGAATAAAAACCCTGAAAAAAACATCTATGCCTTACTTTGTTCTAAAGGATTGTGTTCCATGCCTTGACAGAACCAGGGTTTGTTCAAACGGTCCGATACATGTCCAATGTTCGAAGGATTTGGGCCAGAGGACGGAGTGGAAATGGGTTCATATGAGTTACTGTCAAAAAATTCTCCATACGTGTCAATGGATTAGAGGAGGAAGTGGAAATGTTTTTATTTATATTTATATAAGTGGAAATGTTTTTATTTATATTTATATTTTATTTAAGATAAGTAGATACTTCTATGCTCATTTAAATAAAGCGATTAAAGACTTGGAATTTTACCAAATGTTTAATGATTAATCACAAGTAAATAATTATATGTGAATGTACAAAAGGTAAAATAATATTAAACTCATAAAAAAAAATGAATAAGCTCATAGCTTCAGACACAATGAATGTAACAAAAGAGTTTTAAACTTCGTAATTTTTTTGTTTAAAATAAGAAGATGATAGGTTAGCTATTGTGAAGACATAATTTCACAATAGGTTACAAATTGAAATCACCATTCTCATAGAAGCAAAGATGTTGGGGAAATTAAATGATAATAAAGAAAGACTAATAGAGTTAAGATTAGCTCTACCAAACAAAAATACAACATAATGGAAGACACCAAGTTTAAAAGGTTGGGGGATATTTATAAATGAAAACATCATTCCATAGGATATTAAGCAAAAATGTCCAAAAAGTAAAAGAATTTAGGAAGGAGGGAACATGTGCATTAATCAGAAACATGAAAGATGTTATTAGAGATAGAAACCAAAAGGATAGTAATAACAATTTGACACACTAAGGATCTTCTCCAAGAACTCTCAAACTTTCCATGGAGCAAAGACCCTAAGTTAAGTTGGATCCCGAGCAAAATTGATATTATATTATTGGTTGAAACATGGGAACATGAGGAGTCCGAGGTCCCTGATATAGACATATATGTTCTATGGCCAATATGGAATAAATGTTCATAGTAGAAGCATTGGAGGTATATCCTGTTACATTAGGAAGAACATATCCCCTCATGTTAGGATTTATAAGAAAGACCCTTGCAACTAATTTATTTGGTTAGAGATCATAGACATTAATGATGAAAAACCCTACATAACCATGTGTTATTTTGCCCATATTAATTCCTTCTATATAAAAAAAAAAACGTAGATTAAATATCTCCTTGTAATAGCTTTTAGAACATAATATATCTAGTTTAAGGAAGGAAGACAATATCCTTTTGATGGGTGACTTCAATTCCAGTAACCAAGCTATTATTTTAAGCAATTATTCCAACCCTAATCCTCTTTGGTTAGATGAAGACCTTGAGCTTGCTAATAGGTACATAAGAAGCTCTGAAGATCTAGATGAAAAATTATTTCATTATGAGCTGGTTAAATTTTGTAGTGCTCGGGATCTTATAATTTGCAACGGTCTCACAAAATGACCAAAATCTAGCTGGATGACTTGTATCTATGGGATTCACCGTAGTGTGGTAGATTATGTTATATATGATATCCCTTTATACAATAAATTAATAGATTCCAACATCTTCAACGACCATGAGCGCGACTCTTATCATAGACCTTTAATCATAACTCTCAATATTGCCATGCATAGCGATCCCAAGGAAGAAAAATATGATCTTGCCAAAAACACTTGATCTTCAACAAAAATAAAGCTGATATTTTTCTCCATGATCTAAAAAATGAACTGTTTCATTTATCTAGTATGGAGAATATATAAAATCTCTACCATAGTTTTGCTACAACCCTCTCATCGTCCATTAACAAGTTCTATATTGAAGTATTGACTAAAAATAGCGATAATAGAACCAACCCTTGGTATGATCAAGAGTGTAAAGATGCTAGAAAATAAATTAAGCAAGCTACTACAAATTTGATAAAAATGGACAAGATAAAGCACTACAAAGCCTTAATTAAAACAAAAAAAAAGAATTATCTAAGTAAAAGGTAGGAAAATATCCTTGCACCTCTCCAAAGTGGTTCCTCAGAAATTCTAGAGGCAAATTCCAACTCGCAAAACAAAAGAAGACAATAAAATTGCCTTAAAATATTGAAATTCCTATGTTAAAAAAGCTTTATGAATCCTCGGATATTAGATATAACATTCAAACCCTTCTTACAACGAATGAATTTTTCTTGTTAGAAGACATAGATTTCGGGGTTAAGCATTTAGGAAATGGTAAAACCAAATACATTGAAGGATACCAAGTGGAAATCTTAAAAATTGGAGGGTATGTTGTCATCCTGCACATTCACAAACTCTTTCATTTGATGGTCAAGCAAGGGTTTCCTACACCTTGGACTCAAATCGTGATTACTCATATTTTCAGAAGTGGTGATAAAAACGACCCCTCTAATTATCAGACTATTATGATTAGCCCTATCTTAGCTAACTTATATGGTATTATCTTAGAAACGAAGATCAATGGACGGTTAGAAATGGAAGGTAAGCGGGATAAAGGCCAAGTAGGTTTTAGAAGGCATCATTCAACAACATACCACCACATTATGCTTATGATCATTGTAGAGGAATGTCGTAATAATTAGTGTGACCTATTTCATTGCTTTGTGGATTTTAGAAAAACTTTTGATACAATGCCTAGAAATCACTCACGGAATAGGCTAGAAGAGCTTAAGGTTCCTTTTGAGTTGAGAGTTGTCATGATAAAGTTATATGAAAAGGTCATTTCCAAGTTTAACAAAAACGAGGGGTGGAAAACAGATATAAAATGTAAATGGAGTTAAATAAGGTTTATCCCTCTCCCCTGCCCTTTTTGGCATTTACATTGATAAGCTAGAAAGGTGTTTAGAAGAAGCATGTTGTGTCGATACAATCTTAGTTGGGATAGTTATCATCTTCCTACTTTATGCTGATGATATTGTTCTTATGGCAAGACGTCCTTTTGATATTGATAAGTAATTAAAAATTCTTAAAGATTTTTTCTCTAACATGGGTATCATTGTTAACATCGATAAGACAAAAATCATGATTATAAAAACTAAGAAAGACACCTACGCAAATTTGATTTATGATAATAGAAATCTAGAGGAAGTGACTTATTACAAGTACCTCGAAATTGATTTTCATCACAATCTCAATTGGAACTATAGCATTGAGAAAATGATTAATGGAGGGTGGACAACTTATTTTGGTCTTGAAAATAAATGTAAATCAATCAATCTGGTAATGTGGGAGAAAAATAAGTTCCTCTTTGAAACTCTTGTCATCCCTGTTATCTTATATGGTTGTGAAGTATGGGGGTGCAACATTTCTAGAGAATATTGAAGGAAGTTTGAGCAAATCCATAAGCGGTCTATAACTTATAACCTCAAAATTAAAAGCAATACGCCTTGTCCTATTCTCCTCATAGAAGCAGATCTTTCCCCCATCGAGAGCATGGATATGACTAGGTACTTGATGTACAAGCATAAGATAAATAACATAGGAAACAAGAGACTTCCCAAAATTGCTTTAAACTCAAGTCAAAACAAACTACGTGCCTCAAGTGGTGTTGGTGTAAAGATACCATGGCTTGGTTAAACCATTTGGGCATTGATGAAAATGACATTTTGTAGAACATTGATAATGTAAAAAATATTATTACTTATAAGTTTAAAGAGAAATTGTGGCGAGAAAAATTTAGTGGTTAAGAGAAAATTAAGATACTATAAGGAAGTCGTTAATTTGTTCATTCATATCTCTACGTTTCAACTTAGGTATAAGGAACAAACAATACCTTCTGTTCAGGCTGCGCTTCAGTATTCCCTCCCTCTGTACGCTCTGTTCGCAAGATAAGTAATGTATATATATCAATTGGAGACGTGTAGGTGGTCGGTTTATTGATAGATATTCAATATGTATCTAAGCTGAAGGACGCGGTTGTCGGTTTGTTGATAGATATTATAAATTGTATATCTATCAATTGGAGACGTGCAACGAAAGCCAAAAATCAAGATGTAAACTATTATCTTCAAATTTGTCGGTTAATTAATGCAAAGATAATTAAATTATCATCAGCAAGATAACTCCACACACCACCAGTGGAGCTATAAATAGACACGCTCTACTATCTCTCTTTCATAGCGATCTTTTTTCATCTACAAATTTCACAAAGTTGTTTACATATTAATTGTGTTATATATCTTTAAATTTGTTATATATCTTTCACAAAGTTGTTTATATATATCATGTTATATATCGTGTTATGATTGACAATTTGTAGAACATTGATAATGTAAAAAATATTATTACTTCTAGGTTTGAAGACAAATTATGGTGAGAAACATTTATCGGTTGAGATAAAATTAAGATACTATAAGGAAGTCATTAATCATAGTTTGGAATATCAGAAGTATCTCTCGGTACTAACTATCTCACGGAAGGAAATTAATATAGCCAAGATTAGAACGAACTCTCATGAACTCCATAGGGAAAAAGGGCATTGGTCTATTCCCAAAACTCCATGGGCGGAAAGGGTTTTCCATCTATGTGAGTCTAAGAGCAATGAGGATGAAAATCACTTTCTCAAAGTGTCCTACTTACACCCACATTAGATGTGAGTTTCATAGTATTTGCTACAATACAAACCTTTATAACCTCCTAACTTGCCAAAATTACAGTGAGCTTGGAAAGCTTCTTGGCAAGGTTTTTGAGCATAGGAACAAGATACTAAAGTAAATCATGTATTATCCTTCTTAAGGTCCAATAGACCAAAGTTGGTCTCAGTGGACGTTAATCATCATCATCATCAAGAAATAAGTCGATGGTTTCTAAAGTCAATAGGGTAGTTGAGATTTTATGCAAAGTGAAGAGGACCATCTTAGAGTAGTTTTCATTGATGCAAAGTGAAAGGGAATCTTAAGTTAAATAGACGAAGTCTATAATTTAGGGTTACTATTACTTTAGTGCCTCTAGTTATTGTAATCTTTTATTTTATTCTTTTCTGAATTAACATACAAAATGTGATTTTCTTGTCCTGGATATTATCATTTAATATTCTAAACTATTTAATCAAATCTATCTATTTATCTATCTAAAGTATAGAGAAGGAGTATGCTCAGAAGTGAACAAACTCAAAGATTTTACAAGTAAACTTATTCCTAAAATTAAATAACATTTAAAAAAAATGTAATTTGAAATTGATGAAAACTTTAAGTGCAAAACTTTTCCTTTAGAAATTTTTTTCCATTTTAAAACAAACTAAAATGTTGAAATTTCAAAAAGGAAAATAAATCAAATAGAAAAATTATTTATCAAGAAAATCGGTATTATCCCCTTATTAATTATGTCAAATAAACATCTCCCATCTCGTACTAATTGTTAATATAAGGTGGTTCCACAACAATATCAGTTTTATTGGAATACAATATAAATAATACTATCATAACCCTAAGGCGGGGCAAATGAAACACCAAAAAGAACTTCGGTATGTTTAAAATGAGAGAGAGTTACATGTAGGTAGATAATGTAAATTTGTGGGTTAAAAGCAAGTATAGTGAATGTATGGAAATTATAGTGCAAATACTAATAATCAATACATAGGAACCCGTGTAATAAATATAAATCAATGCAATAGATGACAAGTGAAATGAAATGTCCATTAATTTTGTCACAAGAGAAATTTTACATATGTAATATAATTTTTGTTATCAAGTTTGACTCTAATAATATTGGCAAGCAACATTGGTATTTGAATTTGGTACGGAGAGTGTAGGGATTAAGGGATGCAATTTTAAGTGTGAAAGGGATAGAGAATGAAGACACACCTCTTAGTTTTTGTGAAGTGTGACATATGAAGTGTCTTTCATCTTTGCATAACGGTTAAAGGAGAACGATGGTGCAATTCACATTCCTTCTAAAGTTGTAGTGGGTGACATTGGCGTGAAGGTCAAGCCTTGATGTTCAATGTTACTAATGTCAATGGTTGACCTTGTTAATGCCAATTATTTGGGTTTATGGATAGTCAATGCCCAAGACATCAAAATAATAAACATAAAAATATAAGATCAAAACAACAAAAAATAGTTTTGAAAAATAAAAAAATTGGTTTTGAATATAAGTATGGCGGAGAGAAGGGTCTCACCATGGTTCCTTGAAAATTTGTATACAATTGGTCTTCCCATGCTAGTGATTTTTTCCTTGAAAATAATACATATAGTAACCTTTAAGCAATACATGAATTATCATAAAACCGTCTAAAGAAGGCACTTTTGACTACCATAAAGGCATATGAAATCATCTCAAATAAGGTAGTTAAAATACATCTATTCACAAAATGAGATGGCCATAAGTTTCTCCACATATGTACACCGAGCAGCAACAAACCCCAAGAAGAGATTAAGGGTATATGATAGTTTACTTATTTAGTTTAATATATAGGATTAAAGTTAAATGTATTAAAAAAAATAATTGAAAAGTTATTCATCCAACACCCATAATTATGTAAAAAAAACAAGAGTGAAAAATGATGCTAGCAATGGTGTTATTGTTGTTTGATGTCATTGATAACGAGTGTGATTAAACCCTAATTTAAATCCCCTTGGTATTGTAGCGTTGGGTTTACATTACACCCCTATTTTATATATTAAGGAGCAATGTATTTTTAATATATAAAAATACTTTAATAAAGCTAATGTACTGCTATATGTTTATGCATATTCTCAATATTATAACATGGTGTCAGAGCTAGTTTCCATACTCTAAATTTTTTGGTAAATTTTGTTAATTTTTTACAAGCAACATTTTATTCAAGGGCACTCCATATTTAATATATTTTTCATTCAATTTATCAAACCCTTTTAGTTATTCTTTAAATCTAGACATTTTCTGCTGATAATTTTTTTCAACCCTAAATCTCACCATTAATTTCGAAAATATTTTTCAAGTTTCTCTTGATTTTTTTTCTATAGATTTGGGTAAAAATTCATTTTATACTAACTTTCTATCAAGGATATATTTGTTTTATAGTATATATGGTTCATTTTTTGGCTCTTGTTGTTGCAGATTTCCATATGAGACCGATGCGCATTTCACAATTTTCCAAAATTTTGACAAGTTTCGAGAATTTAGGGGAAAATTCACATCTTTCGGTTTGTTTAAGAGTGAATCGTGCCCCTCCTTCAACAAAAGCATGCAGCATTCATGCCTTTTTTTTGATAGAAAGCGCAAATGCATTTGTTTTATCCCTAATTTCTATTAGAACTAAAGACCTCTCCTAAGTCACCCTAGAGTGTCTTCTAAGCTCTAAGGGACTCTCGCCTCTCTTTCCACCACATAATCAAACATAACTAAGTGCATTCCTTGAATAAAGGGTTTCCTCATGTTTCCTCGAATTAAGGGAGCATCCTCTCATTTAGGGAGTGATTCCTTATTTTTAGGAATGCTAATCTTTAGTATTAGTTGGTAATTGGGAAAAGCTTTCTAACTTATCTCCTAATTGACCATTCATTTCCTAATCCACCTTCATGGACCTAATTAGGATTTTTGAACCCATCATTTCTTAATCCACCTTCATGGACCTAATTAGGAGTTTTGTACCCGTCATTTCCTAATCCACCTTCATGGACCTAATTAGGAGTTTTGAACCCCTAACTGAATATTGAATTAGTTAAGTAAGTTATTAGTCATATAAATAATTATCATTAGAGGAAATTTGGGGTCTAAAATGGGCCTTATATGAAAACGCGCCAACAATAAATTTTGTGAGTTGGAATTCAAGAACCAATAGAATTTCAATAAAATGAGTCAACCATATTGGTTGAATTGACATATTTGTCATAAAAGAAAACTACTTTTTTTGTTTGTATTTTCGACATATATCCCTGTGTTTTTACTCAAATTCTAATCGGGAGAGCTCGTTGGATGTGGAATTTAATTCCGCATCCAACAAGTACCCACACTGCATACTTTTGATGGAATCCGCTACCCAAAAAACAAGAAATACCTGAAAAAACGTGATGATGAATTACAATAGTATAATAATTAAAATAATAAGAAATACCTGCTACATCATCATCATGTTTTTTCAGGTATTTCTTGTTTTTGGGGCAGCAGGGTCCGTCAAAAGTATGCAGTGTGGGTACTCGTTGGATGCGGAATTAAATTCCGCATCCAACGAGCTCTCCCGATCAGAATTTGAGTAAAAACACAGGGAGATATGTCGAAAATACGAACTCAAAAAGTATTTTTTTCATTCTTCCTCCAAATTTAATAACTATTATTTTATTATTTTAACTATTATTATATTATTTTATTAATTTCCTTAGGAGGCCCATTTTAGACCTCAAATTTCCTCTAATGCATGAAGTCTAGAGTCAATATAACTCAGTTCATGAGGTTTAGTCTCTTGTTAATCCTAACTCATCTCATGCACTACATGGACAATTCAAATTGGATCTAACTCTAATTTGAATTACTTATCTTTAAATATTGTATAGTGCCACTTATTCAAGTTAATGAAATAGATCATTCTTCTTCTCTTCTATTATACGGTTCTTATGTAGTAATCTATGCTATTCATTTATTACATAATATGTTGATGGGTGATTTGATTATCACTGCATATCTCTCTAGTTTATGTACCTAGATCTATATATGTTCAAATCTCATAATTTTTCCAAATCCAATTCTTTGATCTCTATTTTTGTTGTAGGTTCTCATATTCATCTATTAGCTTATGTTAGGCTTCGATATTGGTGAGAAAGTTTTGGTTTACTCATTATTATCTTGAAATTCTTATCATTAGATTCTTGTCTTTTTGCATTAGTTAGTTTATTCATCATGTTTGTAGAGGTTTACTGTATCTGTTTTATTTGTATCTAGCTTTTTTGTGTGCAAGATGTTTAAATGAAATTATGAAGGGGACGTATCTCTAACATTTTATCATGGTGGCCACAAGAAATGAACTAATGCTTAAGGCTTAGTTACTTGATGGATATATATTTTTATTATACCTGCCGTCGGCAGGTTATATAGCGATGATATAGTTTTTTATTTGATAGTATTTTGTTCAATGTTCTAACATCGTATCATGAGATCAGCCACACTCTTCTAATTACGATGATGCTTCTATCATGGTATCATATTTTTCTCAATATTTATGTTGTTTCTAACCCTTACTTGTGTAAAAGCAATTTCATGTTTTCATGTTGCTCTATCTTTCATGTTTTATGTCACATATTTTTCTTTATCATTATGGACATATCATGTTCATTATATGCTTTACCCTTGGAACTTGTTTGTGTAGATTAGCTCTTTATTTAATTTACTTTTTACACATGGGTATTTGTGAATAGTTGCAGTAGAACTTGATTCTAGCGTTCCTTCCTATCTTAAGAATATTGTTGTGGTTATCTATGGTTCTTCAACATTGTTCCAATTTTTTTGCTAATCCTTAACAACAACAAAGTTGAAACCTTTTTTTATCCATGATGGTTGAAGTTGTAATAAATAAGGAATTTAATGTAATCAATGCCATATCATATCACCTATTTCCAGTGATAATCTATGAAATGTAAATCCTTATTCTATTGCAAATCCATGATGATTATTTGTCAGGAAAACATGTTGATGGATAGGCATTTGGGTCTTGTATTCATCATGGATGTGATACAAAATTATTACATATTTTATCTCAGTTGTGAAGATTGATTGCTTGGGAAGAATTTCTAAGGATAGACCATTTAGTTCATGTATTTGCAATGTAATCTTCAATAGAGTTCTTTGGTTATGAAGACTGCCTGCTGAAAATAGTTTGATGTATACATTTGGGGTTCTTCTATTCGTGATGAGTTCTATTGCATAGTTCAAGTTTCAACTATCGTTTGAGTTACGGTTGTGATGATTGTCTTCTTGCCACATTTTTTGATGTATTCTCCATTTGATGTTTCTATACAGTGGTGTGGTGTGTTGCAAGAGTTCATCATACAACTTGGTTCTGGTGCAATTTCATGATTGAATGAGAAGCAATTGTTATCTTCATTAAGTCCACAAGGAAAACTGTGTTTTTATTTGCATCTTATGGGGAATTCTAGAAGTTGTCATCAAGGGGGATGCTACTTGGTGATGCCACCTTTCTCCATTTGTATTATTTCTCACAATCATCATTCAGGGGGAGTATTGGAGTATCTGATGATAACTTATGTGGTATTGTTGGTGTAATATGAAAGAATGACATAAATAACTCTAATACTATAAAATAGAGTTATCCCACATGCATCATGTAACTAATTCTCTTATATCCATTCTTTTGTATAAGATATGACAATGATATATAACCATCATGTGTAAATGTTGTTAATGCTATTCATCACACATAACATGTTGCATATGTCATTTGTACACACATGAGATTATTGTGTCATTGTGACATAAAGTGAAGATGGAATGTGATGTGATGCTTATGTGAGGATGTCATGTATTGTAAGAAGGATATTTTTGAAGAATACAAAAGAAAACATATTTTTGTGGATGTTCCCCATTTAGGGTTTTACCATGTATATATGGTTTATCGTTCTTTTCTCATTGTTATGGAGAAAATATTCCTATGGCTTGAGGTCGACCACAACAGACAGAGTCCATTCCCAAGTATTATATATAACTATAAAATTCTAATAAAAAAAGGACACGGGGTCTTTGCTGACGGATAACACCCATATCATGTATGTTCGTATTGGGGATTAATTAATTATAAAAAAACCAAAAATTATATTGGGGAGATATTAAGGCACGAGGGGGTTATTATATGTGCCTAAAAAATATGCAATATACAGGGTTTTTTTATCAAGCGACGCAGAGAAGATGACCAAAAATATCAAACAAAGCGAAGAAGTGGCCTGAAAAATAGGACTGGGGGAGCATTGACAGAGATTGACGGTAGTTGCAGAGGGGATGGGGTTGGGATGGGGAGCATTGGGGTTTTGAGTCATGAGCAACATCTAGCTGCAAAGGGTTAGATCTGAATCCATAATCCATCAGATGCGTTGGAAGTATTGAACCAACCCTTACCATTTCTCTCTTTCTGTTGATCCAGCACCAACAACAGATCCAGTGAATGAAAGCTCAGGGAGTTAAGGCAAGGCAACTCGCTTGGTGGATAATGAGAAAATTCATTTGTATTACTTTTCTTCATCCTACTGGATTCATTGAAGTGCCACATGAAAAAAGGAAGGAACAACTCGTATTGGAAGGAAGGAGAGAATCTACACTACTTCCTTAGAGAAATCCTCTGTTGCCCATACACTGTAAAGCCTAACGAAGTTAATGAACATCGTACCAAACTATAGTTACTACATCTATTGGTATGTGACTGAGCGATATTTCTTATTCAATCTAATAAGTGGGAACTTGGGTGCAAATTTGTCATTTTCGACGGCTGAATCCTCGATATATAGTTAAGATCCTCCATTTACATGTATATATGATGTAGTTATAATGATCGCATTTCTCTCGGATGAAGTAAATAAAGAAGGGTGAGTGGTGGAAAATTTTTCAGTAACAATAAAAAAGGTCACATAATAGCCATCATCCCATCTCGCGACATCAAAGTCATAGGTTCAAATCCTAGCCGCAGAGGCAAGTGCAAGTGATCTTATTTTTAGCCAAAAGAATCACCGAGAGAAAATGTAGGGGAAAGGTGGGAAGACATCACCCGCTGAGACAAAGGCATCTAATTGAGTGAAAACAACAATAAAAATTCTTGTTGATAACCCCTCAAAATAAGGAATAACAAAGGAGTCTGACTCATTCGTTAGGTGTGTTTAAGGGTTTAGATTATGTGTTCTACAGTCATTGAATTCCAATGTCACAATATTCTTATCATATGCATTTTATAGTTTGGAAACATGCCTTTCGTTTTATCTAATAATTCTTTACTTGTAAGTCAACATCATCCATATTGTATATCGCTACAAATTGATGTTATTTCATCACTTTCATTTTTGTAGATATTACACTTGGAGGAATCTCTGTCCCAGCTGAAAGTTATCCATGTTGTTGGAATGAAAGGAAAGGTAATATTGTTTATCATTAGTTGTTTCCACTCTTCAGATGCAAAGAACAAAGAACATAACTATCCATCTAGGGTTACATTCACAGTTTTTTTATCTTGCTTTACAATGGAGGCCTTGCTTTAGATATTTTTATCTTGTGTAGTATAATTCATTCAATACATGTTACACATGGTTTGTTTACTCTCGTCCTAATCTCGTTACCAAAATTTTTATAGTAGTTGTCCAGGACTCTAGCATTGACGAAGCCCCCCTCTATGTAGTAGTGTTTCTTTCTTTTTCATTACCGAAGCCTTCATAGCAATCAAAATTGCACTTAAATCCCTAATTATGAGTGAAATCATGGAGGGAACTTAGAGGGGTTATCCATTGTCATTGCAATAGCTTCTTCTCTATCTTTAGTTTGGATCTCCCTCGGCACAACGAGAATACCATGAAGGCTAGGATTTCTATATATTCCCTTGAAGCTCTATGCTAATCTCAGATTTAGTAAAACATGAATAATTTATGTTATATATTTTGGTGGTTGAGCCTTTTGTAGCATCTTTTCTTCATGCTACTGCCTAAGTTGTGCAAGATAGTACCACTCACCCCTATAACATTGGTACTTTTGGAGGATTAGTTTGTTCATCTCATTGTTCTAGTTATCCTCCTGATGCATATTGAGGCATAGATCCACTGTGTATTTTTTCATGGCTATGATCTCTATTTTTATCTACTTCATGGATCTGTAGTGTACTTTATTTGGCAGCCATGCTTATCTCTATATTAATCTCATATTTAGTAAAACATGAATCATTTATGCTATATATTTTGGTGGTTGAAAGATTATACTAGTGCCAAACATCCAATTAGGGAAAATTGAGTATAAAGGTATTGAGAGGGTTCAATTTAAATGAGATAAAGAGTTATGATGGTGTCGTTACAACATGCTAATATCAACCTATGATGGCAATTTTTAGATTGTATAAAATATGAGTTTATTGATTGACCAATCCAATCCTTGAGCTTTGAGTGACCACTTTCAATGGAATTGACCAAGCCCAAATGTAGGAATTAAGAGGAAAGTAGGCACATTGGTTTTTGAAACATTGCAATCACAGGTAATGGAAGGAATGCCAATCTCTAAAAACATTGAAGGGAATGTGGAGGAACCTATGCATAAACAACCAAGAGTTGATCATTTTTGTGTGTTAGTGGAACAAGTTGTAGCGGTTGATCCTAATGTATTGGCATCTTGGGAACATAAAGTGAATAGTTTAATGGAAGAGTTTGTTAAGGAGAAGCTAACACTCAAGGTATATTCAGAAAATGGAAAACCTAATATAAATATCCGTTATGAAATTTGTGGCATTGATTATGGAACAGGGGAAGTATCCTTGGAAGCGTGAACAGTTCGTAACTTCAAAAACAATCATATGAAAACATGGTCCCATCAACCTCACATTTCAATGTTGGGAATTAATGAAATTCCTTCATGTAACATACAAAAGCAGACAACAGTGGCTAGAGATCAACTTGAGATTGATCGATAAATCAAAATTGTACATGATTTCAACCAAACGCAAGAGCCTAATTTGTTCAAGGTGGTGGAAGCAACACTTTCAAACTATGAGGACAAGAAAAATGTAAGAATGGAATGTACATGATGGAATATATGGTTATCTTTGGTGCCAGCAAGTGGTAATATTGTGAGTTCTCTAAATGAACGCATGAAATCAAAGAAGCACACCACTACTATAGATGAGGATTCACATCATATAATTGTGTTGAGGAGTGGAACAATTAGGAGACCGAAGAAACCTACCAATGATAAGTCCCATCAAAGTTTGACTAAGTTCTTGATCCCATCACTACCACCACCATTACATGGGGTTTCTACAAGTTCACATGCTTCTAGTTCAGGTGTGTTAATTACCCAAGTTATAATTTAATTTGAATTTTAATTTGCACATTGCTTTATTTGTTATTACTTGTTAGTAGAAATTAGTGGATCATTTTCCAATGTGTTTTTTCATCTTATTCTAGGACAATTACCTCCCCCGATATTAGTATGTTGGGGGTATTGGGATCCCTATCTTGATAGGAGAAGAATGCTTATGTTGAAGGATTATTACTCAATGATAGGAATTAGATATCAAATTCCTTGGGAAGGGTGGAGGCTAACTGGGTTGTATGATGGCTTTCAAGTAACAGGACTTCATGAGAAGGATTACATCCACAATGGAAAAAATCCAATGAATTCTTTGTTTAGTGGTCAACGAGATTTGATTGTTGGACAAGAGTGAATTAGTTTTAACCATGTAAGAATGGTTTATAACAATTTTAAAGCGAATGAACACAAGCTTAAAATTGAGGATATAGAGAGGTTTGATCGCCAAAACTGGGGTTCAACACAATGCATTGCTTCAAGGCATGTCCATAAGTGCTTGAAGGAAATGAGAAGTACAAGTGGCAGGACAGAGAGGACATCGGGTACAGAGACCTATATAGAAATTGTTGCTGACTATATTGATATTTTTTCGTCTCCTAGTTTGACTCTTTGGGAAAGAGTGCAAAATTATTTAAGAGTCCAACATTTCTTCACATTATGGCTATGCTAGGTCAGAGAACAAGCAAATACTAATGTCAAAATTAATTTCATTAGCGGAGAGGCGTATCAAGATGTAAAAATTTATTGCCACTTTGCGGTTTCGTTGATGAAATTATTTCGTGATCAATACTCTAACTTGCCATGTGCACTGCATCTGACTAGGTCAAATGTATGTGAGAACTTCTTTAGAAAATTTGGTGGCATGGTTGGAGTAGAGAGGGAATATGATTTCACTAAATTACTTCATGCAATTGGAACCCTTAATAGATTTGCTGAAGAAGAATCAAATCCCCAAGGGATTCGTTTCAATAAATATCATAAGAAACAAATAAATATCTGGAATAAATTGCATCAACAAACAGTAGAGGAAGGTGATGTCTTGTAATGATATGATTCAATATCCACATATAATAAAATTATAGAATCTCTCAAGATAGGATTAGAGGATGCACAGGGAATTTTACTAGGTCTTGGCATGCAATTAAAAAGACAAACAAAACATTCTTGGTGGTTTAAATCATGGATAGAGGATCACAATTATCCAACATTCGAAGCTGTGGATGAACTAGTTGATAATTCTTCACCGGGTTATTCCATATCCATATTCCAATCTTCCTCTTTTATGGTACTCAATGATAGTGAATTGCAAATGGTGTAAAGTGAGTGGATGCATGAGTTGGATGTAATTTTAGATTTTGTTGATGAAAATGTAAACATAACTACCAAACTAGTGGTGGAGCTCGATGGAAAGGACATCTACAAATCTTGTTAGGTCAGTGAATTGAATGGAAATACAACATTATTGAAAGATAGATTGACTAAAGTGAGGAATGGAGTATACTTCAAGCGAGATGGGAGGCCCCCAAAAAGGGTGTTGCAATTGGTTTGGAATTAGATCAGATTGTGCAGTGTTGTTTGAGAGAGACTCTATAGCTAGATCTGAACGTACTAGAAGAAAAGGTGTATCTCAAAGTACAAAGCATGGTGTTTATTGTGGGGCTTGGTACATTGGAAGAGTTCACAGAATAAGAAAGAAGGATGGTAATAGGGTGTTTGATTACCACAATGACATTGATCTATTGGATACACCTGAAGGTGTTGAGCTTCAATTTTGTTGGTACAATAGAATAAAGGGGCAATGCATGTACAAGTATGATTCAACGGATCATCTATTCATAAAACTTGAAACTGTTATTGCAACAACAAATCTATCATACAATATCAAGAATGACACATTCAAATTAGAAGAAAGAGACTCCAGAATTTATGAGGATTTCATTAAAAAATTTAAATAGGGCAGAGTTTTCAAAACATTCTAATTTCTCTTCTCTTTTCACTACTATCTTATAGCTTATTTATGAAGTATTATTTTTTGTATTATCGTTGATTTGCTTGTATCAGTTTCATACTTATTTTATACTCGTTGGCTTCAGGTGCAGTGAATGGTTCATATGGAAAATGGTTGGGGTAACTCAATGTGAAGTTATCGATTGCCAAATATTTCTTTATGATTTCTTGAAGCATGGTTGTTAAGGGTTCTTGAACTTTTGTTGGCCATGCTCAAATTAGATTTTTTCGCATTGACTGTACATGATGCTTCATGATTGATATTGTTCATGTTCTTTATGTACCTCTTATCAATGTATGATAATTAAGAATCGATTTGCTGCCCAATATCTGTGTTTTAAATTTTTAAATTTTCTTTGAGTGTGTCACATCCCCTTCCCTCAACCGGCGAAGAGAACGCGATGAACGCATCAACACAACCGGGCAAATGGCCCCAAAAACATAAAACAATATGAAAAAAATGCTGGAATTAAGCATACACGGATGCAGTTATATTCAATCATACAGCGGAAGCAACACAACACATTTCCAGCATTCAACATCAGTATAAATTACAGAGCTGAAGTAAACAACAGTACTTATCTTTGATGGAGAATTCACCCGCAACCAACTACGTCGCTGCAACGTTCCACCCAACCATAGGCCAGCTTGCTCATCAGTCTCTCAGCAACGCTGCCACCCCCGAGCTGGGCATGATTCCTCCGGAATAAGGGTCAATTGCAGGCTTATACATAGCCAAGGGGCACAAACAGCAAACCAACACAGCTGGGTTTCACAGGCTTTCAACATACAAGCCAAGCCAGCACAGCCTGAAGGCTAACCATTGCACTACGGCAACCAATTAGCTATCATAGCTCAAACAGGGAAAAACGAATTACACAGCCCCAACAGCAGTACAGCAAACAAAATGCAATAGGGACGAATTTACAGTTTTCCCAACCAATGTGTGAACAGAACCCACGAATTAGCCTGTGAGTGAAGGATACGGCCCCCCTATTCACAATTCTCCCAAGGAAATACTGCGTGGATAAATCCAGCAAAATACCAAGCGTGAAGATGGAAAATGGGAGGGAATCCCTCTGCGTGAGGATGCACAGCCGTAGAGGCCCTGCGTGAGGAGAAAACAACTCCGATTTTACCCGTGGAGGAACAAAACATCAGCAAGGACGCGAATTACAGTGCGTGGGTGCTTCAGCAACTCGTGGAGAGGAACAAAATGCCTGCGTGAGACCAAATTCGTCCAAAACCTGTGCGTGAGGAACCAACAGACCCAAAATCGTGGTGAGTGTGTAAAACCTGACCAGGGAAGAGTGCGTGAGGGAGAAGAATGGGCAGACATGGGTGGAGTGGGAAATTGGGTAAGGCTGACAGCCTCCCACAACCACCACCACTTCAGCAATAAATTCCCTCAGCCATAACTCCTCAACCACCAGCTGAGCATTAAAGAGGTTGACAAGGTTGGATGAGACAAAAAGGGTGACAAATAACAAAGGTGGCAAAACAACAAGGCAATAAAACATGGGTTTTCCCCCTTAACTAAGGTTTGACATCCCCCACCCCTTATCCTTTGGAACCATGCCCTTTTCATTCAACGTTGCACTGCCGTAGCTGGTTGTGGTTTATTTTAATTGATGTGCGGGTTTACATGATGCCAAATTAAAATGTGCCGGATAGCACAACATACCATCGGCAATTATCCCCATTGCTGAAACATACATAGCCAAATCGATGGTGGGGCTTTTGCCTTGAGCTCCTCACCATGATTAATTACAATATATATACATCATGCAAACGGGGTCGAAACCGGGGACATGACAGAGTGGGATTTAGATATACGCTATTCTAGTGGTAGAACTATTGAAGCAAGTGTTTTTTGAATAATGCAATCAATGAGCAAACTTGTGACCGGTTTAACTAGAGGATCAGTTCGTTCACCTTTAGCTTGTTGGGACGCAGACCCCATGTGTGGGTAACTCCGCAGTTAATGAGAAAGTTTGTAGGCGGAGTTATGGGTCAAAACAGTCTTAGGGGTGTCGGGAGAAGTTAAAACTCTTTTTGTTTGTAATAAACCCTTGGTTTAAATCCAGGGTTTAGGGTTTTGGGTGCCCATGGTTTAAGACCATGGTTTTGTAAAAATGCGTAGTATAAATAAGCGCTTGTGTAAAGAAGATAGGTTAGGTTTTATGATGTAAGAAAGGTGAAGGCGAAGTAAAGGTTGTGTTTTGGTAAGGAAAGGTTAAGTCCCAGCTGTGTGCGCGGACGACCTCTGCAGCTGTGTGCGCAGAGGGTTTGTTTTGTAAAGAAGATTGAGGAAAGACCTGCAGCTATGTGCGCAGGGGCCTGCTGCTGTGTGCGCAGCTTTTAAGGACTGAAGGAATCTACAGCTGAGTGCGCAGATCAAACTGCGGTTTTGTAGCAAGTTGAATAAAACGCGGTTTGGTGGACGTAGCCCCTACACTGGGGGTGAACCACGTTACATTCGGTGTTGTGGTTTCTTGTGTTGCTTTCTGTTTCTGTTATCTTTTATGCATTAATAAATATATATCTGATAATATAGATCACTGCTAAATAGTTAAGCTTCGCTGTGAATTCCTTGTAGTGGGTCGAGCAAGTCACGACTGTTTATCTATATGCGAAGTTAGATGTGAATGATTGGTAAAGCTTTATAATTGTCGATTGATAAGGTTAATACAGGCTAAGGTACAGTAATCCCCCTCTTTGCTTGCAGAAACCTGATTCTGTAGCACCCCATATCTGTTTCGGGTGAGACTGCAACTTGCGCGCAGGTTGTTGCCGAAAGGGCCAACACTGTGGGTCTTTTGTTGGTGCAACACAAAAGGTTTAAACCCAGGTCTGCCCTATTGCCCAACAAATTGGTTCCGTTGCCGGTTGAACTCAGTATCTGCTTAAGAGGGGTTTACGTCGTACCTCGAGGGCTCTGTTCTAGAGGCCCTCCGTAAAGGAAATCGGTGATTGGTTTGCCGAAACTTGTCTGATATTCGCACAGCAAGAGAACACAAATCCGAGTCATAGCACCAGCGATTTCCTTCAAAGGTATGTTTTTTGTGATGTTTATGAAATTTTCTTTGGCCGTATCCACATAGAATTGCACCAGTGGTTGTCTAGGTTAACAGAGAGAAGAACGAATTTCCAAGCTCGACGGGGTCCCGCGTAGAACCTCGCAAGGGCCAATCTTGTGCAACACGTGAACAACGAGGTATTCCGCGCTGTTGCTTACGGGACGACGCGAACGTTGGTAGCCTTGTCACAGAATTTGCCATCAACGCTAGCTCCGTGGTAAGTTTTTACATTCATTAAGTTGCAGATTAAAGCAGGGTATCTTGCTATTTGAATTGGACTATTAGCTTAGCGATACTAACATATGTTTGGAAGTGATACTACCTTCGACGAGAAAAGTGGTTTGCCGCGAAGCGACAAAAGGAGCAAAAGAGATTTTGATACCTATTCCTCAGGTCAGGTTACTGCATTTTCCCCTGTAAACCCTGAAGCATTAGACTCTGAAGAACGCCCGTCGATCGAAAATCCCCCAATCACCCCGCAGCAAGGCTCTGTTAACCCTGAAATTCCGTCGCAGTCTGACAGTCAACCAAGTGTGACCAACCCCGCCACCAGCCAACCTAACCCCGTAAACCCCTCCCCGTCAACATCCTTTCCCCCTCCTAAAACCCCTAGAAACCCTATGGTCCACCTAGTCGATGACATTAAGCTCCCCATCTTCAAAGGTATGGGATCTGAAGACCCTGAACAGTTCTGGTTTTTATGTGAAGCCGTATGGAATGCCAAGAATATTACAGATGTCGATGTGTGAAGTGCGCAGCTAGTCACTTCTTTCAGGGATCGGGCTTTGACCTGGTTCATGAAATTTTCCAGTACTAAGAGCCCCACTTTAGTTGAAATCAGGGCAGGTATCATCAAAGAATTTAAGAAGCCCAAATCAGAGTCGCAGTCTATCACCGAACTAAAGGAGATTCAGCAACGACGTGGTGAATCGGTATGGGACTTCGACCAGAGATTCAAAGTCCTCCTAGACCAAGTGAGCTTCACTATTAGCCCTGCACAGCATAAGGAGTGGTTCATTGCAGCTTTATTACCACACATTCGAACCCCACTCATGCAACAGAAGGTCGCTGACCAGCCAGAGGCGCTGGAAATCGCCATGAAACTCGAGACCGGCCCTGCCCAAGACGATTCTGGTATTGCTCAAATCCAAGCGAAGCTAGCTACGATGGCATTAGAGCTTCGCGATATGAAGAAAGATAAACCCGGTCGAGAGGAGGTTTGGTGCACACAATGTCGGACAGAAGGTCACGATAGGGACCAATGCCCCGTGGTCAGCACTTACCTAAATACGGGTGCCCCAAACCAATTCAATCCCGCTGTTCTATATTGTGAGATTTGAAGAACTACTGGCCAACATCGCCCTGAAAGTTTCCCTCTTTTACAGAGGTACGTTCAAGTCCCCAAGAACCCCTACTGTAACTTCTATAAGTCAGTAGGGCACAATGAAGAGGAGTGTCGTAGCTATGACCTCTTGAGAGAGCGCACATCTGACGCCTATCGAGTGCAACATGAAACTCCGAATAATGAGGGCTATGGTTACCGCGGCAGTGCCCCTGGAAGAGGTACCTTTGGAGGTCGCGGCCGTGGTGGTATGACTGGCAGAGGAAGGGGCCAGGTTGTATGCTACAATTGTAACCAAGCTGGCTATATGGCTCGCGACTGTCGGAACCCTACCACCACCTGTCGGTATTGCCGCGCAACCGACCACGTGATTGAGCAATGCCCCCAGCTCCTAGCAAAGATCCAGGAAAACAACAATGGACCTACTAAGAATCTTCAGTTGCTTTCTGTTGAACAGAGACTTGCCCCAGCCATCAATGTGGTCACTCGGAGTGGCGCGACGACACACATTCAGAATCCACAGAAACAACTTGGCAAGGTGTGCATACGTAAGGCCCCCGAAAAAGTCCCCGCACTTGACACTACGAAAGACCCAGCTCCAGTCCCGATGGCTCCATGTGATATTGTTGACCCTCGCCCACCAGAATTACCTACGCGGCAACCACAGTAGACATCGCAGCCAGTAGATGCTTCGACGGATGAAGTAAGTACACTCTCCTCTTTTTTACAGAGTTGCATGAAACTCTTGAGGAATCAGAATGCTCTAAAGGAGATGCAAAAAGTTCTTGATGTCACAGACTCTCAGAGAGGAATTGCTCAAGAGAAAACTGTTAGTCGTGTTTGAAGAACGGGAAGGGAAATGAGATTAAACGTCCAGATAGGAGAATATGATATGACCAATGTCATTCTGGATCTTGGATCAGATGTTAATGTTCTACCCAAGCAGACCTGGGGACAAATGGGAAAACCCCCCCTGGATTGGTCACCTATACAATTGAGATTAGCTAACCAGCAAAGGATTGTACCCCTCGGGAGACTCCTCAACGTTCCCATTGATATTGATGGGGTAAATACCCTAGCAGATTTCGAAGTTATCGAGATCATTGATGACAGCGACCCTTACCCAGCACTGTTGGGAATTGAGTGGGCCATGGAAAATGCAGCAATCATCAACCTTAAGAGGAGACAGATGACCTTCGAAGGAAATGGTCTGCGCGTTATCATACCCCTCGACCCATCCCAAGGAGAAAGATATATAGAACCACTCAGGGACGAAGGAGAGCAGGATACTCTAGACCACATCTACAACATTATAGCTCAGGAAGCAGATTATGTCGAGCCTGATGTCGACTGTGTAATGGATTGGCAATGTGATAGCTCATGCATGTCTGATTCAGACGATGGTCTAGAGCATTGGCAGCACTGACTGTACGAGCTACATGGCCATAGGTGCGCATGAATCACTAAGTCTCTTAGATACCTTAGTGCGCAGCCCAGAGAGTTGCTTACATGTGTTGGATTGACAGACCTTGGCGAATGTGGTACAAATGTGTCAGAACACACACCTGAGTCACAAAGCATGCAGAATTGGGAAACCGCACTAGGAGCCACCACAGCAGGGTGGACCAGTCATAAAAAGTCTCACTCCCGTCAGGAAAATTGCCACCAATTCATGTGCCCCAGATTCATCAACCAACCTCAAGCGGTGCGAAGAGAGTTCAATGGGCCACATAGCCCTCAGGGATATTTGAGGCAGAACTATGCAGCATGGGAAAACATACCTCACGCGAAGTGGGAGCACAAGTTTGTGTACATCCTGGAACCCGTAGCAAAATACCGGTATATGGAGGCCAAACCCCGACACGGTACTGTAAGTGGGGATGATCTTGTTAATAGCTGTTTGTTCATAGTCCCGATTAACAAAAGTGGTCTTGCTTTAGATCTAATTATCCAAACAACCCACGACAAGGCAGATGATAATCCACCAAGAATTGCGTACCAAACCAGGAGGCAGAGCCAAGAAGCCAGCTCATCAAACCTCACAGTCCTGTCGCAGATTTCACCAGGTCCAGTCGAAGGACAATACTATGCCGAGGTCGCTTCTTACCCCGAAGTTTCATCCATGCTTCGGCCGAAGACAAGAAACACCGCGAGGCTCAAAATCCGACCGTTGAGAAGCAACCCAATTGACGGCGGTAGTGTTTTAATTTCCTTAAATGCCTGTACTGAGACGATTATCGGGAGTCAGGTAACAGTTGGACAGGATTTTCGTAAGATTTGGTGCCTTCAATGCACTGTCCGGCCTGATTTGACTGATGGCGTGTATAAGAAGATGCTCCAGTTAGGGAAAAATGTATTCCGCAAACCTGTGAGATTTTTCAGTAAACCCATGACAACAGAACGGGAGATTGATGATTTAGTAAGAGAATTTGAGCAAGAAGGCCCGATAAGTTACTCTAATCGACCGTCTGCCTCTGTTCGCTGTGACGAAGCCCAACCAGCACCACCACGGCCGATGCAGACTCGGTCTGCTAGGAAAAAGTGCAGAACCGAAGTTCGCTCCAAGCTCAACCAAGATCGACAGAGGCGACCAGGGAAAACGCCGGCAGCACACCCTATGGATCCCCCCAGTTCAGCACAGGTACCGGCCGGGGATAGGGACAACATTGCACCTCAACGGCCACCTTATCTCCAACCTCTCCGCCCAGACGCCAAGATACCCCGACGAACAAAGCAAGTCACGTTAACCACACCCTCGCTACCATCAGGAGTTCAGTTGGTCGAAAGCATGACCGGAAAGATCGTTCGGTTCAAATACAGCGATCATGACACAAATGACCACGGCAAGTTTGCCCAGTTTGCACCGGGCGAATACATACACCGCGTCAAATACCCAGAATATGATGTAACCCTACTAGAAGTACAACCATGGGCTGCGGGCCTGGATAACGCTGGCCTACTCAAGGTGCTTGATATTCCACATTTTGGTCGCGGCATACAGGTGACTATCGTGGCCAAACAGTTGCTTGCGTTAGTACATGACGGCTATTTGTGGATAGGAGACCAGCAAATCCCCATTGATGCCGTACTCATTAATAAGATCACATGGTTATCTATGGTAGGACTTGATCAGGGAGATGAATTTCCCTCAAAGCATGAGGATACAAAGCTGGCGTAAACCATGAAAGAACGGTTTGGCCTGACCAAAGGGAAACGGGGGTATCACACCTCCGCGATTCAGGAACAGCCTATTCGCTTTGCAGCTGAACTCTTAGCCTGCAAAATAATCCGGAAATGCAGGCCTACTAAAGTACCTGCTCCAGTTATCCGGATTGCCATGAACTGCACCCAGGGATACACTTACAACTGGTCCGCATAGCTTGCAAAGGAATTCGTGGAGGATGTTCGCGATGCACAGGAAAAAGGTAGACCTTTTCATTACTCTTGGTTATTAATACTTATTGCATTAGTTGGGTGGAAATAACCCACCGAAGCTCAGTTTGTCGAAGTAAACCCAGGCCAGCCAGAGGCATTAAAGTATGCCTCCCTCTGGCTATCCTCAAATAAGGAAACTCAACAAATAACGAACACTGTGTTTGTCTGTTATGCCATGAGTATCCACATGGAGATTCTGCGAACACCGCGGCTTACTGATGAGTTGTTCTCTAAATACGAAGGTGCCATGAACTTCAGGGCAGATCTTCATCATGTGTACATTCAAGCCCGTGCTGATCCACGACATCGATGGTTTAAACTACCTTATGTAGTAACTGAACTAGAAATCACAGGCACTGTTCAGCTATGGCCAACGAAGTGGTTGCAAGATGTCGGGAAAAAACCCTCTATCCCCGTCCCCCTAGCTACAAATATTGGAGTAGGTACCAGTCAGGCGCAACAGAAAAACCCAGTAGAAGATATCGAAGACCTAAGTGATTCACAGATGGATGGCAACAGCCAGGACGGTGATAGCGGCCAGGATGAGCAGGATGAGGAGTCGTGCAAAACTCTATCCAATATTAGTCCATCAACCAAGCGCAAGTCACCAGAAGCAGCAGAGGTACAAAAGCCGCAGCCTCGCAAAAAGTCAAAAGCATCGAAGGACAAAAATGTTGAAGAAGATGTCACTATAACGTTGGACGAGCTGGAGCAGGCCCTAGAAAAATCTACTGGGATGCTTACCAAAAAATGGTCCGAGTTTTCCCAACTGCATCTTGCCCGGGCTCACAGGTATCGCAAATAGGGTTTCGGAGCTAAAAGAGTTAGTAGCAAAATCAGCGACCAGTACTGCAACAAGTAGCACTACAGCAACCGCGCCGCAGGATCTTAGGCAAGGGTCAACCAGAGATAACCGAGGCCAAGTATCAAGCGCAGCTCTGATACTGACAGATGCAGATTCGCGGTCCCAGATGAATATGACTGTCGGGATCGACTATACAAAGGTGACCATGTCTGAATTGCACCTCTGCCAGCTAGCAATTACAAAGGAGATCCATGCACGAGATCAGTTGTCCCAGCTTCAATTGGACGACATTCTCAAGCAAAACAAAATCGTCGCGGCATAACTAGAAGAAGCGGCACAAAAGAAGATAGATGCGGAGCATAAAACAACTACACTTTTGCAAGCATTGGACGAGGCCTGTCGGAGTCTTTCTGATTTCGACCTACAAGGTGTAGAGGAACCAGCGCAGAGGATTGCTAAGCTGAGAGACTATGCCCAGCAGTCTCACAGCGAGATTGATAGGTTAACGACAGAACACCAGCACCAGATCGCAGAACTTCAACTCCGCATCCCTCCTGAGACTCCCCCAGAGGTCCGGGAGTAGCGCCATAGTGACATCAAGGCTTCAGCAGCAAAAATAGCAGATAATACGGCCAGCGTCGCCAAACTGCTGGAAGACACCATCGAAGCTTGGGTGAACCTCCAAGACCACCCAGATGTAGGTAGGATCCAGGAATCCATCAAAATACGCCAGGCTGAATTAGATGCAGTCAGACTGGAAATCAAGACGCTGCCACCTATGCAGAAGATGACTAAAGTGAAGCGCAGCAAGGAACTTCAGCAGGAAATTGAATCTTGCAGGACAAGGGTAACACTGCTGGAGAATTCGCTCCAGCCCCTGGTTGATGAAGCATTGGGACTGAGTAATACTGCAGAAAGCCAGCTTAAAGTTTTGAAGAGCTACGATAGTTTTGCGCAGGAACGGGCTAATACAGATTCATCTTCAGTGTTACAAGAGTTGGTGGAAAAGGAGAAAGCAGCTGACGACATACTACAGAACCTCAACAGTTGCTTCAACACACTCGCGTAGAATATTCTCCCCCCAGAGACGTCGCAGGGTGTCCCGGGACGGGCCACTAGTGAGTCTTAGGGGCCTGTTGGGACGCAGACCCCATGTGTGGGTAACTCCGCGGTTAATGAGAAAGTTTGTAGGCGAAGTTACGGGTCAAAACAGTCTTAGGGGTGTTGGGAGAAGTTAAAACTCTTTTTGTTTGTAATAAACCCTTGGTTTAAATCCAGGGTTTAGGGTTTTGGGTGCCCATGGTTTAAGACCATGGTTTTGTAAAAATGCGCAGTATAAATAAGAGCTTGTGTAAAGAAGATAGGTTAGGTTTTATGATGTAAGAAAGGTGAAGGCGAAGTAAAGGTTGTGTTTTGGTAAGGAAAGGTTAAGTCCCAGCTGTGTACGTGGACGACCTCTGCAGCTGTGTGCGTAGAGGGTTTGTTTTGTAAAGAAGATTGAGGAAAGACCCGCAGCTGTGTGCGCTGGGGCCTGCTACTGTGTGCGCGGCTTTTAAGGACTGAAGGAATCTACAGCTGAGTGCGCAGATCAAACTGCGGTTTTGTAGCAAGTTGAATAAAACACGGTTTGGTGGACGTAGCCCCTACACTGGGGGTGAACCACGTTACATTCGGTGTTGTTGTTTCTTGTGTTGCTTTCTGTTTCTGTTATCTTTTATGCATTAATAAATATATATCTGATAATATAGATCACTGCTAAATAGTTAAACTTCGCTGTGAATTCCCTGTAGTGGGTCGAGCAAGTCACGACTGTTTATCTATATGCGAAGTTAGATGTGAATGATTGGTAAAGCTTTATAATTGTCGATTGATAAGGTTAATACAGGCTAAGGTACAGTAATCCCCCTCTCTTCTTGCAGAAACCTGATTCTGCAGCACCCCATAGCTGTTTTGGGTGAGACTGCAACCTGCGCGCAGGTTGTTGTCGAAAGGGCCAACACTGTGGGTCTTTTGTTGGTGCGACACAAAAGGTTTAAACCCGGGTCTGCCCTATTGCCCAACATAGCTCAATGTTGTTTATCCGTTACACAAGTGAAGTTGGATGTATCTCCTTTTCAATACACCTGAGTTTGAATAGTAGGTAAAAGATATTAATCTAATGTAAATCCTGATTTCAGATCAAAATCGGATCATAACCACTCTGGTTATTATTACACTCTTGAAAACAAGGAATGAGTTGAGTGTGGATCCTTTGATGAAGAAAATCACAAATTTTATGTCAAATATATCATGTGAGTTCAAGATTGTTGTTGTGGAAGCTATTCTATCTCCGTGTTTGAAGTTCCCATAGAAGTATCGAGCATCGAGTAATTGGCAGTTTTTTTGTTATTCTATTTAAACGTGTCATCTTTTCTCTCTTTCCTTTGGAGGAGAGTTGATAACTACGTTCTTTGTCGAATGATTTTCTAGAATGAACTTTTTAAGTAATATACTTAGAGAAGAAGCAGGATTTGGATCATAAGAAAGCTATTGTGGACTCTATTCTTATTCTCATACGAGATATCTTAGAGTCAAAAGAAAGTGGCTTGTGTCATCTTTGTAATTCATTGAATATTGTGAATTTACTTAAATTTCTACATAGGTAAGCTCCATTTACTGCATAAAATATTAGCATTGTGTCATCAATTGTATTCATTCATCTTCTTTGTTTATACTATATCATTCTATTCCTCCAATTGATAACAGAGTTAGTGTTCGTTTATGCTCCCTAATCTCATCATATCATTAGACCATTTAGGCATGACAAATAAATATGTTGAACTGGTAAGAAGTGTGAAAAAATTGACTTTCAGAGATGGAAATGAATTTAGAGAAACATCATGGAGAGAAATATTGAAATTGTAGTCCATTTATGGTTATGTTTTGTACACATCAATTATAATGCATTATATAAAGCATCAAACATTTCTATTTATGGACCCTCTTCACTTATTGTATTACATGATTGTGTGGATATTATTGATAAGGTATTTCTATTGCAGATTATTCATTTTCTTGGTATTGAAGGACCAAACACTGAAGACCCTATCGTGACCGTAACAAGTATATTTGTTATATTTATAGTCAAGTTATTATTGAAAATGCAATAGATAGAGCAAGTGTTGTGATTCCTGAGTTCAAAACATTTAAATGTTAACTATGGCTAGGCTCGATATTATTGATAAGGTATTTCTATTGCATATTATTCATTTTCTTGGTAATGAAGGACCAAAGATTGCAGACCCTATCGTGATTGTAGCAAGTATATTTGTTATATTTATAATCGATTTATTCTTGAAAATGCAACAGTTAGAGTAAGTGTTGTGATTCCCGAGTTCAAAACATTTAAATGTTAACTATGGCTACTTTTTTTTTCCCAGAAGAAAAATAACTTAGCCTTGATATTCATGTGAATCAAACGATGGTGTTTACATCACAGGAAGATCAAAAGATATTTCAAGGAGATGAAAGGAACAGACAGAGAATAAATATAGTCATCCCAAATCCCAACAAAATATACACCTATCTTAGAGAAAGAAATAGGCATTTCCATCAAGAACACAAAAAGAACCGAGGCATATTATCCAGGGTGGTGCTTAGGGGATCGACTAATCATAAAGTAATGACCTTCATCCATGGAATAGACTGATGACATCTATAATATTACATCGATGCCAAAGGAATGCTAAAAATACCAATCAAGAAACATATATGGTGATATTCTAGAAGAGCTGAATCTCACCTCCCCCAAAAATGCTTCCTTCAAAGAATTTTGTGAAGGACAAGAGGCTTAAGGCCAAAGAGAGAACCTCCTTGGATAAACAGTTTTCCTTTTGATTTTGTTCATGGAAAACATGGTAAAACTCTAACTCTGGATACTTAGGGTGATAGGTGTGACCAAAGAGACTAATTGAACAGGATGATGTTTTCACCTAAATTTCATATATGAAAACCTGCACATGCTTTGGACTATGTCTCATTCATTTTGCCTCTATTTCAAGCTACAACACAAGCTATACAATCATTGTATTTGGGTTTTTTTGTCAAGTGCATTGGTAAAAAAAAAATCTTCAATATTAACTAAGTGATACATCAAATTGTGCAAAATCACATTATCATTGTCAAACCATCCGAATTTGCATAGATTAAAATCAAGTGATGAAAATACATACATGTCATTTTGAAATCGTGATTATTAGTATATCATTATTGTTACACCATATTTTTCACTTTGAAGAAATTTTAAGTTAAAGGATAAGTTGGGCACATTTTAAAGGAACTGGAAAAATTTCTCTTAGCACGAGGAGCTAGCCTAAAAGATTGTAATGTGACCAAGGATAGTAACAAAAAGCACTAGAATATAGTACGTGCGGGGTATGCACATGATCATGGGACCCAGATGTGATGTCAAGGAGCGAGCGAATGAAGATGAACATTGGAGATATGATTGGGATATGATCAACGACGAACAGGTGATCCAGAGCACGGAGTAGCATGGGAAATAACAGGATGAAGCGATAGTGGATTTTAAACCACTATCGATGTGGCGCAATGTGATGAACTCTGTTGGGAAAAGTGGTAAGCGAAAAAACACTGTCTGGATCCTTCGAAACTAGTCTTTTGAAACCTAATATAAAGGGTCGTCGGCTAAGTTAAAAGGGATAGCTTATCGTGGCACAAGCAGAAAGATGGATAGGAGGACAACACGTGAATTTGCGCTCCAGGTTGTGGTCCAAAGGTCAGCTATAAGCTTCACCTCTCACCAGAAAGCTTTAGTACCTTGTTATTCACTACGTTTTATATTATGGAAGGGTTTCACTTTGTAGAAATGTTAAGTTAGGTTCACGTTAAGTCAAGGGGTTCCATATTTTTCATTTTGTAGAAATGTTAAGTTAAAGGATAAGTTGGAAACATTTTAAAGGAACTGGAAAAATTTCTCTTAGCGCGAGGAGATATCCTAAGAGATTCTAATGTGACCAAGGGTAGCTACAAAAAGAACTAGTGGATCGTACATCTAGGGTATGCATGTGATCTTGGGACCCATATGTGATGTCAAGTAGCAGGTGAATGAAGACGAATGATGGATATATGCTCAGTATTGGATCGACAACAGAGAGGTGATCCATAGCGCACAGTAGCATGGAAAATAAAAGGATGAAGTGGTATCATATTATAAACCACTATTGACATGGTGCAATGTGATGAACTCTACTAGGAAAAGTGGTAAGCGAAAAACCACTGTTTAGAGCCTCTAGAGCCGGTCTTTTGAAACTTAATATAAAGGGTCGTTGGCTAAGTTAAAAGGGATATTTTGTCGTGGCGCAAGCAGAAAGGTGGATATGAGGAAAACATGTGAATTAGTGCTCCAGGTTATGGTCCAAAGGTCAACTGTAAGTTTATCCTCTCACCAAGAAGCTTTAGTACCTTGCTATTCATTAAGTTTACTGTTATGGAAGTGTTTCATTTTGTAGAAATGTTAATTTAAGGGGTTC
The DNA here is from genome assembly GCA_001517045.1 of Pseudotsuga menziesii. Lineage (NCBI taxonomy): Eukaryota > Viridiplantae > Streptophyta > Pinopsida > Pinales > Pinaceae > Pseudotsuga > Pseudotsuga menziesii. The sequence goes on from LPNX010223786.1 coordinate 32,485, forward strand.
CATATTTTTCATTTTGTAGAAATGTTAAGTTAAAGGATAATTTGGACACATTTTAAATGAATTGGAAAAATATTGAGGTGTATGTGATTAAGGTTAGAGATTTGTCTTAGCCATGCCCGAAATTTCAAATTCCCCTTTCCCGTCAAATCGAATTTTGTTGATAGTTTGGTATTTTCATTGCATGTCACTTTACGTTATTACAAATTTATAGAGTGTCAATATTTTATATCAAATTTACATAATTTTTTTAAAATGTCATATTAAAATTCGTTATTGCAACTGCTAAACTCAAGTGATTTGGGTTAGTTATTTGAAAATAGAAAGATACAGATCTTCCAAATGTCATATTAAAATTCATTATCGCAACTGCTAAACTCAAGTGATTTGGCTTAGTTATTTGGAAATAGAAAGCTATGAATTTCCCAATCAAACAAGAAGGGAGAGACCTATATTCCAATAGTAATCCCAAAATAGAAAAAAAATAATATACATTTCTCATTTTATCTAAGGCAAGTGACCCTTGAAAATCTATGGTTTATTGATCCTTCTACTGAATACAATAGGCCAAGATACTAATTACCCTAATTCTACCTCAAATTGATGTTTACTTGAAAACAATGAAACAAAACACCTTCAAACATTTTAAAATAATAAAAGATATTAAAATTTAAAAAACACTTAACTCTATACAAAAATCCTTGGACAAAAGCATAAAAAATTAATCTTGAAGTCGACCATATCCTACTTGGATTCGTTGTTCAAAGACTTTTAGGATTGGAAATGAGTATGCTCCTTCTTGGTTCCCCAATTGAAGTAACAGAACCAGGATGTTCCCATTTTCCAATATTGAGAGAGATGAATTCGTATGTTGCGAACTGGATTTATGGAACTTGACCTATGTGAGCACTGGGCAGTCAACGGTGATAATAAATGAGTTAACCTGCTCATTTATACCAGAGAGTTCAAAGAATGTGTATTCGGGTTGTCATCCTTCCACATAACGTGTCTAATTTAGTGAACATGACTCCTGAATCATTTTCCAAAACCAACGTAACCACCAAGTTACCAACTCAAAAGGAGAAAATTAACCAACCTCTGGCATATCAATGATTGCTGTCGTAGGCTCATTGCTTACTGTTGGATATTAATATGATGAAATCCAATGACAAGCAATGATCTTGTGACAACAATCATTGCTCTGTTGTAGGCTGATTAATGGTATCCAACTCAGAACTCATCCAAATGGTACTAGTAACTATGACGAGTAATTAAATTCAATGAGCATCAAATATATGGGTTTCAATTTTGCATAAATGTCAAGGTTGACATGTTGTGTATGCACATGGTCATGGGACCCAGATATGATGTCAGGGATCGAAACGACATGATCAGACGAAAAATATGTGGCCAGGATAATATCAACGGTTGGAAGGTGATCTAGAGCACAGAGTAGTGCGAGAGATAAAGGAGATAAGAGGTAGCGGATTATAAACCACCTGCCACATGATGTGATGTGGTGATATCCACTAGGGAAAATGGTAAAGGGAAAACCACTTTCTGTGGCTTCCGAAACCGGTCCCATTGCCTAAGATAAAAATCATTGGTCATTATGAAAAGGTTTATTTTGTCATGGCATTGAGGAAACATTGAAGACATTGACAATTCCTATTTTTGTGGTTCGGGTTGTTGTCTGAAGGTCAACCACAGTGTTTTCACCACCTCCCAGGTAGTTCTAACACGTTATTTCCATGTTATTTCTTACTAAGTTTGTGTTATGGAAGAATCTTCAAGTTCAGTTTCCCTCTCCAAGTTCTTGGATAGGAAAGAAGAGGTTATAGTTGATAGAGATGGAAATGTATTCGACCTAATTCTCTATGCATGCAACATTTCGTAGTCCAAATAACAGTTATGGAGTTTTAAATCACAAGGAAGAGATATTTTGAATGTGTGGAATTATTTTATGTATTATTTCTCTGTCGAGCAAACCCTCTATTACCCTGAATTTGTAGACAGGTGTGTAAATAATTATTATCCCACTGAGAGATTAATTATGAACAAAAACGCTACCAAGATCCTTTGTCATGTTAATGCAAATGTCATCCGTGAGGTTCTGAATGTGCCCAAGATTTTTCCTGAAAATATTGAAGCCCTTAGTGAAGAAAACCTAGTTCAAGTGTATAGGGAGTGTAAGTCTGAGATTAAAAATTCATTTGTGACAGGAATTCTAAAAGCTGGAAATGTGGTAGAGAGTCTTTCCTTTCCCATGGATGTTCGTCTTTTTCGAGAAGAGGTCCAATTGGTGTTGTTAATATTGAGTCAAATATTGGGATATGATGATGATAAGTCAATGAATGAATTTTTTATTGTTTTTTTGTTGAAGAAAAATTTACCAGAATCAGAGACAAACCACGTTTGTGGCTTTGGTTTCGATGAATTCTTAGCCACCACAATTCATTTTCAACTAGTGGACTTTCCCAAGCTGGGACATTTCAGGTATCAGTCATACTTACTGAACATGTTCCAATGCTCAAATGTCTCTAAGTTGCATTTCATTAGTACAATTTTTTTTCGCCTCGACTACCTGGGTAGATAAATATGTATGAGTTTGTGAATAAAATCATGGAGGAAGTATACATAATAATTTTTGATGAAAATTTTCCCAGAGTGTTAGATGAAATGAAATGTACTTTGCATCCCTCGATGAAAATTTGTACAAGAGACTGGTTTCTATATAAGGAATTGATTGTTGTTCGTGTTTATGGCTACACAGGACCACTTTACAAATTATCTGCCTTTCGGACTCCTAGAATTTTTGCATTAAAATTTATCAGGAAGAGGTTGTGTTCAGAAGAAGAACACTTTGGTAGTTTTGAGAAGTCTTCCAATGTAAAGTTTGCATTCAAGATCGGCCCTTTCATTTTCAAAAACAAATCTGCTTTGAATATTGCTAAAAAATTATTAGAGGCTATGAAATTCGAGAAAATGGAGAGGCTAAACTATGATCCAAGGAAAATCATATCGCAAAGAGGACAACACAATAAAAACAAGGCCTTTGAACATCAATCCGTGGAAGGCATGGATAAAATAGTTAATTTGCTGGAATTTGAGGAGGATTGTAAAGGAGTCAAAGAAGAAATAATAGATGCAGGTGAAGAGAAAGGAAATGACTTGGCTATAATTGTACACCCACCATCTATCTCTACTTCCTTAAATAAAATGGACCTTTCATAAATCGACATAATGGATGTCGATGAAGAAAACTAAAAAAAATAGACTAAAGACATAGCCTGAAAGGGAAATGACGCAAGATGAGCAAAGTGCAGATGATGAAAAAAAGGTCTTATTTTACAGCAACAACATGTACAAATAAGAGAATATTATTTTCATGAAGAAGGTAGCACAAGATCTGACTCTTGATATATATCTAAGTTTGACTTTGTTTCTAGCTACACAGAACAAAGGAGGCAAGGTTTAAACGAGACACAAAATATTTTTCTGGAGGTGAGAAAGTTAGCATATCAATGATTGTCGCTAATTTCCACTAGGTATTTAGAGAGGAACACCCTTAAATTTGCTATGATAGATGATGAGAAATTTTCTGAAGTCGAGTTCAGTCTGGATAAAATCAGCGTGCTTGATAAAAACTAGCTCCATCGACGGACTGGTGATGTTTTATATTCTGATTTACTAAAGGAAACATTGAAAATTTGAATATTACAAGGATGCAGTCAGTTATTAATAAGTTGGAGAACCAACTGCAACATGAGAAAGTGGAGAAAAAATCCCATTCAGTTTAGATTAAAAAATTACAGACAGACATTATAACTTTAGGGACTAAACTAACTAATGTTCAAGCAAGTAAAAAATTGCTAGAAGAAAAATAAAAAACTATCGAAGTCCTTAAGAAAAAAATATAAGTTCCAGGTATGCAGCATGTTCAACTATATGAGTTGACATTGTTGCAGCAAGAGAAGGATAAAATTTACTAGGAATTGATGGACTTTAAGGGGAAAGTGTTAAAGCTACAGAAGGATAAAGAGGCCTGGGAAATTGAACGATCTGGATTTGTGTCCCAGATTTAAGCTTTTAATGCCAATCGAAAAGAAGAAGAGGAAGTCTTGGAGGAGTTGATGAGCCAACCCTTGATTCAGACTGAAGATGAAGTAAATGAATCTCCCACTGATGATTTATATGTTTCCATGTCACAGATAAATTTGAGAGAGGGAGAAATCAAAGAGTTGAAAGAAGGTAATGTCAAGCTGAAGCATGAATTGGATAAAATTATTGAATAAAGAAACAAAATTTTACGTGAAAATAAACAACTTCACAAGAATATCAATGAATTGAATGAGAAGATGATAGGAAAACTACCCCTGTAAGGATCTAAAAATCTTATTTGGGATGCTTTGACTATAGAAATCACCAAGTTTAGATCCTATTTAAATTTTGTGAACGACAAGAATGCAATAGTGGATTTATCTATTCAAAGATGTAAGTTTGTAAATGAAAATCTAGACAAAAAGCCACTGGAGACTACCCAAAATGTTGTTAAATTTAAAAAAACTTTGACATATGATTAGATGCAAGAGATGGCAATCATGGATAGGATAGACATCATTCTATGGGATAGAAAGTTTATTAATAAACATAATTTGTTCAAAGTTGTACAGGATAAATCAAATCAGATGCTTATGGAGGTTAAGGATTTCAAGAAAAATTTTCAAGAACAGTTCGATGAAATACTTCCTCCATTTTGGGATGATAAGGGCAAGTTATTTTCTCAAGAACATTATCATAAATTGCTAGTGCATAGCACAGTCCAAATTTGAAGTTGCATAGCAAGTTATTAGCTCATTATCAAGAACATTATCATAAATTGCATAGCAAGTTATTAGCTCATGGAAGATGCATAGCACAGTCCAAGTTTTGTATGATTACTAAAAGAAAAGGTATCTCTTTTTCAGTCTCATGTTGTATAGGAATGGGAAAAAATGATTTTTCAGATATTCTTGGCAACAATGCAGATGGTAATAGTTCAGCAGTTGACAACAAAGTTGAGAAATCAGAGAAATTTTCAAGTTTAAATCTTGATAGTCCATTCGATGTTTATGGTTTCAGATATTAAAATTTTCCATCGGAAGTTTTTTTTAATTTTATCATGTTTGTGTGGAGTGCATATTAACTCATTAGGAAATTGTGACTGTTGTTGATTCGAAAGATGGCTAGGGTGTGAAAATTTCTTGTTATAAAACTCACTGTTGTGGTATGGACCTTTCACAAACCTTACTTATACATTGATGATAAAAAGTAATGTTATGTTTTGGAAAACTTATGGACTATATACCTTGAGATAGAGTATAACGGTTTGACACCTTTTTATTCTGGGTAAAAGTTTGTGTCCCCACCTTGATGGTACACTTTGGTCCTATGGGTAAAAGAGTTATTCTCCCACCTTGATTGACACACCTTGATTACATATTTTTTTAATCCATAAAATAAACCCCTCAACCCTAAATATGACCCCAATATAATGTTTTTTTATAATTATTAAGCCCCTAATATTAAGAAACGTGATATGGTATTGTTCCGTCAGCGACACCCCCATGGACTAATATATCATCTGCAATGTTTGAGTTTGCTAAGTTGTAAGAAAGCCATGGAATTTGTATGTGCTACAAACTGAGCTCTGGTTTGTGTGTGGAATGTCATCATTACCTGATATTTTATGGATTGTTGCTCCAGTAATTGGGGTTTCTTTATGGTTCACTTCAAGCAGACCCAAACACTCAAACAGTGTAGAAGAGATCTGATTCCACTCAAACAAGGTTATGGATTCTTTTAGCAGGCCCAAAAAACTCACATCTTGCTCAAGAAATCCATCGGATTTGTAAGGGACACAAAATGAGCTCTGGTTTTTGCATGGAATGTCATCATTACCTGATATTTTATGGACTATTGTTTCTTGGAATGTTGCTCCAGTAATTGGGGATTCATTTCTTGTTGACTGGGTTGCCTTGATTGCTACTCACTTGCTACTATAGTTGAATAAACTTACAGTAACTGAATTTATTCTCTCTCAAGTATGTCCTTTGATCCTGTAGTGACTTGTCTCTTAATAGACAAGATCTGTAACATACCCATATAACCTGTAAAAATGCATATATATAAAAATTTCAAATATAATTTCTTTCACATGAATGCTGGCTATAACCGTCATAAACATTCATCCTTAAGCTTTCAAAAAAATGACCAACATGAAATTCTGCAAGGAAAATCATCCTTCTGTAATTAAATCCACTTCTACAACCAGAAAAGTTGTTTCTGCACTGAAACTGACTTTTTTGACTTTCACTTTTCCCATTCTGCTCTTTTTCTTCCTACTGTGTGCTTCAAGAATTAGAGACCTAACATCTGATGGAATCCTTTATCCACACTTTCTCCTTCCTCATTCTGCCTTTCTACCTTCCGCTGCGGACTGCAAAAATAAAAAACCTAACATGCGACAGAATCGTTCATCCAAACTTTCGCCTTTCACCTTCCGCCTTTCCACCTTCCACTGCAGACTGCGGAAATCAGAAACCTAACATGCGATGGAATTCTTTCATCCACACTCTCATTTTCCGCCTTCCATTGTGGACTGAGGAACTTGGAAAAATTAACACTTACCTTAGGAATTTTGGTTCTTTTCGCTTTTCGATGTTCGATTTCTAACTTCGGGTAGGGGAAGTCGTGAACACCATACCTTTAACCATTCTCTTTCTACACCATTTATTCTTGCAGGGTCAATCCTAGCCGTCGATCTTGTGGCTCAGATCTCCACTGTTCATCCTCACTGGGCCTACCAGATTTCACATATCTGGAAGGTTTATTTAACCGCGCTTGTTGACATAGTGAAATGAACCTATGTTGTAGATATACATCATTGGATGATCTTCACCATTCATCTTTGTTGGGCCCACAAGAATTCGTAGATTTGTAAAGTTTATTTATCCGTGCATATTGAGGTTTTGAAATCCACTGCCATCGTTGATCTCCAACATCATCACATCTCAGTCGTCGAAACATACAAAGTGTACCAGATTTCACAAATACGAAAACTTAATTTATTCATGCGTGTTGAGGTTGTGAAATCTATTTCCATCGTTTATCTCCAAGGTCCTTAAATCTTAACCGTCAAAACATGCGGGGTGTACCAGATTTTGCAAATCCGAAAACTTAGTTTATTCCTGCATGTTGAGGTTGCGAAATCTATTTTTGTTGTTGATCTCCAATGTCCTTAAACTTCAGTGCTCGAAACATGGGGGGTGTACAAAATTTAGCAAATCCAAAAACTTAGTTTATTCGTGTATGTTGAGGTTGCAAAATCCACTCCCGACGTTGATCTGATTCACTCAATCCATCCGATGGCTAACTCGGTCTGCGAGTTAACCCTTTTGCCATTACCCAGGGAAAAACGTAAGTTCAAGAATCTTTCCTTGGCGAAATGTCTTGCAGTATTTGACTTTCCCCTTCATTCATTTTGTCTCTCCATTCCTTACTCTTACCTTCACAGGCCTGAACTTTTACATGGAAAAGGTGTAGAGGCAAGTGCAACAAATTTCATTTCAAAACTATAAGTATTATCCATGAACTTCATTAATCCGAGGATGGTTCAACCCCCAAAAAAACTCAAGCCTCCCCACAGGGAACAAATATCCTAGGTGTTAAATTAGGGAAAGCATATAGTATGCAAGTGACTCTTTAAATAAGGTTATGACACCATTAAGAAACCCAAAAACACCCTATACAAATCAAAGTCATTTAAACAAGGCAGGATTATCCTTTTCCAAGAACTAAGTCAACCTATGAGTTCCAAGGGATGGAAAATAGAATAGGTGCATATCCTACCATTAATAATCTACATAACCAATGCAATCTTAATCATATGATCACATCCCATTCATCAACCCTACTTTTCATCAACAAAACTAAGGCATCCTCTTAGAATTCAACAACATTGAAGCATACTATCATACATCTACAAACACGCCCTAAGCTCATTAGTCAAAAGGAAATCATGTAGTAAAATAGTGATTCTTTACAAAGAACTATTACATCATTTTAGTTGTCATTTACCCAATACAAGGAGCCATCATCCAACAAAGAGAGTATGAAAAAAATAGTTCATAAGCATTATTTACAACAGTGAAATGAAAGATACTAAATATCATCTCGTTTATAATGAAACCCATATTTGCACATAAATGACATATCCGGAGTTTAATAAAATAGTAGGTACAAAACCTTAGTGGTGAAACCTGGTTGTAAATGAGCCGCAATGAAAAGGGAACAACCATGTTCCATGCAACCGTAGATTAGGCACATATCTCTCCATCCTCAATCACTCCCAAGATAAACTATGCATGCCGAGAGTGGTGACAGTCAAACTCAATCCAGTTCTCCAGAGAAAAATCACTTGCCTAACATAGAGTTGCCACACAGTAAGTATTCCTTGTTCCAACATACTCAGTGACATCTCGCCTCCTACCATACGCCTCCTTATTTATGGTTTTTGTTTTTCCTAGGTCTTTTGCAGCTAACAACTAATTCCCCCAGGGATTTCCATTTTCATTGCATCCTTGATTCCCAAGGGTGGGTCTAGCACCATACTGGCATTCCTACTCTTGGTGTAACCTCCCTCAGAGTGACTCTTCACTTCCCCCACTCTCGCATGAAAAATTTCCTCATTCAACATGGTTGTCCCTATCATGCAAATTTTTATTGTAAGCATAAGTTTCAATTACATTTTTCCTCCAAGGACCGACCGGCATATTCCAGGTCCGCCAATCACATTACAAAAATAAAATAGTTCCTTTTTTTCAAAAATATTAAAATAAATTTTATTACTTGGGGGATATTACATCCTCTCCCCCTTATTGTAACACTTTCCACAATGTTCTCAGTCGTCTTCCATAGTTCCTGGGATTATACCTGGGTACTTATTTCACAAGACATCCTCTAATTCCGAGGTCACTTTCTTTGGGATAAAGTGCTTCCATTGCACTTTAACCTGAGCGATGATTCAGTTTCGAAGCACGGTTTCTTTTTAGTCCAGAATGCGCACAGGTTCCACCTGAAATTCACCCTCTGGTTCCACCTATACCACATGCCAATCAATGATGTGAGTGGAATCATATACATAATTGTTCAGTAATGAAACATTAAAACCATTATGAATTCATAAGTGTGTTGGAAGAGCAAGTTTGTATGCCACGGGTCAACAAATCATCTTCTGGTTAACTCATCGTGAACTCATACACTTTATGAGTTCTTCAGCCGAGTGCATCAGCCACTTTATTTTCCTTACTGTTATCACTAAAGTTGACTCTTGACTGCAAAAGAGCCAAGCTTAGAGAAATCTTAATGATGTGTAAAGGATATTTGGAAATGGAAGTTTATAAACTGACAGACATTTAAGAGATCAAGTAGGGAATGTATAAGCAGAGAATGGATATTAATAAGACATAGCTATGAGCATAACTTTATGAAAAACATGAATCAGGTTATGCATCAAGTATTAAATATAATTGCATAATCAAGAGAATCTTGCCATGGATTAATAAGACCACACACAGGATAGAATAATGACAGTACATAATTCAATTATTAAGCAAAACAGGATCATATGATCACAATCATTTCAAAATAGCTATATCATATTAAGAAAAACAAAGTGTATATGCATACACACCCCTACCTCATCCCTCGACTGGAAATCTACCCTTCTTATTCAATTTCTAATCCTGTCTTTTCTAATATTACAGATTGAACAATCCTCCCCCAAAATATGCTTTGTTGCAAATTTAAAATAAAGGTAATTTCGAGCTCCCTGGTAGGAAATATGGAGAAGATAGCTCAACTGTCAGCTATTAATACCAAGTTTCCCTTTACCAAATATTTGACTGTCACCTCATCACCAATCGCCCTCAAAATCTGTAACTGGAAAGAAATATGGAACTGAATGTTTGAAGAACTCGTTCTAAATCTCCATCTCCCAATACTTTGCCATTTCAAACTCAACATCTGGCTGAAGTGTTTGATGTGGATGCACCAACCTTTTCTGGCCACATAGTTGTAAAGATTCCAATAATTTGAACGAACTCAGACTTTCAATCTTGTTTCCAACGGACTCTGGACACATTACTAGGTGTGTATGAGTGGTCGAATGCCACCTTAACACTGGGGTGATTCCATGAAGATGGGTAACACTTTTTGGCCAAATTTGGCGATGAAAACCTGATTTTTTACTCATGTGCTAGATAGAAGCCCTCAAAATGCATATATGCCATGTGAATTTTGACTTGCAGTAAGAAAACAAATTGTAGAATATTATTTTGGCTTCATAGTGATATTTTAAAAAAATATTCCGATGTCATTTAATGTGTGAATTTTTGCATTTAATGAACTGTGTGACCTTAAAAATTTGAAGAAGCTAATAAGTGGCTCGTGTCCACGTAGAGTAATTCAATCTTGCATTAATAATTTAAAAAAAATAAATATATGAGCATGATCTACATAAAATGCAGTGTGATGTGCATATTTTTTTGTTAATTTTTTTCGCATTATACAAATATTTATCATTTTTCGAAAGTGACCACATTCGATTTCAGCATCGTTTTAAACACATATTTGTCCACGTAAAGGAATTTTTTCTATTTTTTCAAAAATTGAAAAACCAAAGATACCCTTTTGAAGAGGACACGTCGATATGTGATGTGTGCATTTTTAAGAATTTTTTGGATGTGTATTTTTAACTCTGCGGATTTTTCTTTGAGCTGCTTCGAAGTTGCAGTGTGGTTTTCTAAGTATAAGTTTTAGAAGTAATTAAAAAATAAATATCATATGAATGCCAAAATGTGTGTATGATACGTCAATGGATAGAAGATTCGTTGGTGAATCTATCGGTATCAACTCCGCTCAGTTATGTGCTAGGAATGGCAGGGTTTACACCTCTGTAAGGCACAGTAAATTTTCCATTTGTTTGAATGAGGGCTAAGTTTGTTTTTTTAAGCCCTCGACTGAGGTATGAACCTCGACTGAGGTATCTAAATACCTCGGTCGAGGTATTTAAATACCTCGACCGAGGGTTTGTAAAGCCCGCAATACCTCAGTCTAGGGTTTGATAAAACCTCGGTCGAGATATTAAGACCTCGGTCGAGGGCTTAACAAGCCCTCGACCGAGGTGCGTTTTTATGTTTTTGCTGAAATGCGCTTGCCAAAAAGTGTTACCCAGGTCCGTGGATTCACCCCATGGGACAACAGAAATCACTGAGTCAAATGAAATGCGATACCCACAACAACAACCACTGGAATAAAGACTTGCTATCTCAATCTTTGAACATTTAGCATTTTGTCATTACATAAGTATTCGATGGAGCTATCAGTATTTAAACAACAAATGTGATATGAATTTTTAAACATCGATATCCCTCCGCATCACTGAACATTCCACCTGTTGACATTTATTTATGGAATTTGGATAGAGTATTTTTATTGGTAACATCAATAAGCTCATCATCACATTGGCCCCACTTATATGCAACAATTTCCAGAATTGGATCTCTTTTCTCACATTCAACAAGTGGTTCTACAGGAAGGAGAAAACGAACTGACAAATAAGACCTTTAATGAAATCCTCTAGACAATCATCATGAAGTAGTTAGCAAAAAAATAAATGAGCATTGCTTGGATTGAGTTTCTGGACATAGCCTTCAATGTAACATAACATGTTGTTTGAATACAACTAATAAATAAGATCTGGTACAAAACCAAATCGGTCGAAAACATTTATCAGGAAACGGGTATCTGGAAGTCTCGCTTCCATCAGGAAATTCTTTGTCTTCTCTGCATCATAGAAGTTTGAATTTCTCATTACACGCTCAACCCCTTTGATTTGACCAGTTTTAGCTGCTGCATTAATGTATTTAAAGTGAATATCAAGGTCGTCACTAGAGCTCAGATATGAACCTAAATAAAAATGGAGTCCTTCATATGACTTGAACTACTCAAAGAATTTGATAAAATAGGTGGAACAAATCTTGTGACAACATTTGGCTCCGTCTAGGATGGATGCTTGCAAGGCTCCAAGAACCTAGTAGTTCCAGTCACCTTTACCATTGGGCTACAGAGTCATGTAGCCTTTACAACTGATTTTCTAAAAACCTGTAGCCTACCCTGCTTATTTAACAACGACTAAAAAATTCTACTTGCTCATAGAGCGAGCTTATTTTCTTATCTACTTATACTCTAACCATTGTACTACTTCTTAATCAAGTGAACTCATGCTTCCAATAAAGCCATGTCAGAAACTTATTTACTGAACCTCTTCTTGATCTTAACCCAAAAAATAATGGAAGCCATATCATGCAGAAATATAGTTGATAACAGAAATAATCTTCGTCTGACAAATTTTTTTTGAGATTCATGCTACTCATAGATTCCAAATAATCGCCAATAGGGTCATAATTGTCACAAAGAAATACCTCTTTATGCTGCTGATCTGAACCTTTTTGTTCCCCTTCACCATATCTTTGTAATTTGAATTCATCATAATGATACGCGGGCTTATCACGGTTGACAGTTTTTGAGAGAAAATAAGAGACATGTTCTTGATCAAATAAAAGTTGAATATTAAAAGATATGCCATGAAGAAACTGCTGATTACCCTGTCCAATAATGATATCTTTAAAAAATGTATAAAAAATAAGAGGAGCTTCATAAGTATTTTGAACAATAGACTCATAACTATTATCGACCATAGCATGAACGCATTGTTGATCATTTCTTTGTTGAAAAGTGGAACTAGATGTGATTCCATTAGTCAAAAAGCACTGATAAACTTTAAATTCTTCCACTTTATAACTATACTTGTCAAATTGGATCATTAGGATAGAATCCTAATGGCAAAGATGAATATTTATGCATAGGATTATTAACAATATGGCTTCAAAACAGATTTGAAATAACATCTCCTTCTTCCTCATCACTATTATCTTTCTCATTTGGATTTGAAGCAACATGAACATAAGGAGAAAGATTGTCCTCTTATTGTTCCTCCTTGAAAGTGGATGATCTCTGTAAATCCAGTTCTTTATGGTTGGTACAATTTCTTTTGGTCTGCAAATCTAAAAGCTGGGGACTGCCCTTACTTATTTCCATTGGTATTTGACCAAAAGAGACTTGATCATTCTTCTTTGTATCTAAAGAAACCAAATATTCAAGTATATAATAATCAGAATTAATGATAGAAGGATAACTTTTAGCTTCTTCATTATTGTATTCATCATAAATTGGGGCGGCCTGACAAATTTATAATGGTAATGAGGAAGATTCATGGTTTTCTTCATCTAAGAAACCCTGAACAACCTTCTGTAACAGCATATTATCATGGAAACAACCAGAAAATTCTTGAGAGTCATGAGAACCCAATACTTCTACAACAATATGTTCATTAGTAGGTTGATTTGAAAAGGAATAAGCATGATCTCCTATTTCTTTGTTTTGAAAAATATCTTCAATCGGATGCGATTCTTTTTGCACATGACTATCACATGCTTTAATATCAATGGATATGTTCTGAAAATTTCGCTTAATAAATTTCTGATTTTGAATGCATGGACTACAAGACACATATGTGGGATTGAGCAATTGTTGATCATGATCATATTTTTAAATTTCAAACTCCTCTTTTCTCTGTTCTTGATATGTATTAAAAACCGTTTCCTGAATTTGATTGTTAAGACAATATACTGATCTATATTTCTCACAACAATCTTGAAGAAGTAACTCATGTGAAAAATACCTTTTACAATGCTCATGGAATACTGTGTGAAAATCCTTCAAGGATGAAATGCTGGAAGGAGGTAATAAGAAATACCATTCACGTGCATCACCATCCAATGAATACATGAACATCTTCATATGAACATCTTCGTGCTGTAGACCTAGCAGATCCATGCACTCATGGAACTTGATGAGGTGATATGCAGGATTATCTTCTTTTCTTTCTATGAAGATGGGAAGAAAATCACCCCATTCTATCATAGTCGGTACTAGATGTGGGAAACCAGGAACTGCTCAAAAATTGAAAGGTTAAAACCTTCAAGCCAGAATAGCTTCCATGGTCTTCGACCTCTTAGACCTTGACATCTTGGTCTAGTGGAGTCGCCAATATATTTTTTCTGTAATGAAGCTGGAGTCGCCAGGTAGAAAACTATCGTCAAGCTAGTATCCTTCTCTTGTCTACCATCAAGAGCTAGATATCATCATTGTTATTACTGTTGGAGAAGATACATTCATTACTTTTTTTCCGGCAACGACGCCAAAATATGTTATCACTAAAGTTGACTCTTAACTACAAGAGAGCTAAGCTTAGAGAAATCTTAATGATGTGTAGAGGATATCTAGGATTGTAAGTTTGTAAATAGACAGACATTTAAGAGATCAAGAAGGGAATGTATCAACAGAGAATGGATATTAATAAGACATAGCTATGAGCATGACTTTGTGAAAACCATGAATCAGGTTCTGCATCAAGTATTAAAGATAATTGCATACTAATCAAGAGAATCTTGCCATGGATTAATAAGACCACACAGGGGACAAAATAATGACAGTACGTAATTCAGTTATTACGCAAAACAGGCTCATATGATCACAATCATTTCAAAACAGCTATATCATAATAATAAAAACAAAGTGTATATGCATACACACCCCAGCCTCAGCCCTCGGCTGGAAATCTACCCTTCTTATGCAATTTATAATCCTGTCTTTTATAATATTATAGATTGAACAATACTCCCCCAAAAGATGCTCTATTGCAAATTTAAAATAAAGACAATATCGAGCTCCCTGGTAGGAAATCTGGAGAAGATATCTCAATTGTCATCTATTAATACCAAGTGTCCCTTTACCAAATATTTGACTGTCACCTCATCACCAATAGCCCTCAAAATATGTAACTGGTGTTACAGTTGATTTTACCACACATGGTAGACCACACATTTATGGCCTTCCCTGTCCCTCTATAGACTCTTTGAACCCCATGGACTATTTTTGTATCTTTGATGTTTCCAAGATCATCCCTAAAAATACCTGTTATTTTCCATACACGACTTTTAAACCCTTTCTCGTGTATATACGCAGATATGACCTTTAAACCCACGTACATCGAGATGTGTGCAAAAGGCCAAATAGTTTTGAAGTTTTCCTTGATGTGGATCTGAGTCACTTGTCTCTTGGCCTTCCATATGCCTTGAAATCGCTCGGATTTGACCTTCAATTACCCCATTGAAGCACTATATAGGGAACCCTTTGGGTACATTGAAAGGAGAGGAATTGAACAGCAAGAAAACTATAGTGCATTGTTGCCGTAGCTTGCTTATACTTGAATATGCATCCCTTTGTCCCTTGGATAACTTGGTGTTCTTACCAAGTTTGCCTTCGCTTATGAGCTTGCTATAGAGAGGTGGAGGATTGAGGTGGTGGAGGCCCAGGTGGAGGACTCAGTTTCTCCAGTTCGCAGACGTGCCGACAGAGGTTGTCATTCTTGTAATCTTTGATTTCTATTAATAGAAATATATTTTCCGGTCCAATGATGTGCATTTAAATGAATATTGAATCCATGGATGCTTTTAATTGCTTATACATTATTGATTATATATGCTAGAGTAGGTCTAACACAATTATATAGCATGCTTCTCTTGTTTGTTGATTGTTGAGAGAGTAAATTGTTAACACAAGCGGGATTGGAAAAGCTCAACGGGGATCTACATCAACCATCCGAAATAAAGTATGTTTCAAGATACTTTAGTGTTAGATGTTTTATTTCTCTTGCATATTGGGAAGGGATTGATTTCTGCAGTTACTCTGTCTGTTGTGGTACCCCAAGCCATAAGAAGTTTTCTCCATAACAGAATTGGCGACCATACTGGGGAGTTCCTAGTCATTTCCTTTGGAGGTTTTTCGGCATTTAATGTTCTTGAATTGCTCTGATTTCTCTGTTTCTGAGTTGGGTCTAGGGGCATGCTTGCCTAGTAGTGTCCAATAGGAGTAAATTTTGTCTCAAATTGTCTATTTTCCTTCTTTTTTATCTCTTTTTCTTCCTGTACATGGGTTTTGCCTTCATAGTCGTGTGTACACATGGGTTTTCCTGGAATAGCCTTGTATATACGTGTATTTTCTGTAAATAGTCACGTATGCCCTGAGTTTTTCCTTTTTGGGGAAGTTTGAGTGTTGCTGGGTGAGTTTGGATGATTGCTAAGTCTTCTTGGATGCTTCTGGAGTCTGTATACACCTCTGTTTCTGATTAGAGACACTTTTTAGTTTAAATTTTTGAAAATGTTCTTGTCATTTCATTTTCTATTTTTTGTTTTGGGATTAGTACATTAGGTCTCTTTTACCTTGGTACTTTTCTTGGGTGTTGTTTGGTAGTGCTTGTAGAGTTTGAGGGTTGTAGAGTAATACCTTTTTTTTTATCTCATTTAATTCAAAAAATACAAAAACATTTGTTTTTTGCATCATTATGCATTGTTTGCATTTTGCATTTTGCATGGTACTTGCATTAGGTTTGCTTGGAGAATATTAGTGAGATTTTCACATAGGAATGATTGCATATTCATTTGAAGGAAAATTTTGCACTTCACGTAGTAGAATACCCCATTTTTCATTTGACAAAGTGCATTTGCATTGATTGTTATGTGTGCATTTTACTTCTTTTTGCGTCATAACATCATTAGTTACACGACCATTTTCCTTTTTTAGTAATAAGCCAATTAAAATCAACGCATAATAAAATGAATTACACACTTTTCTTTTATAGGGTGCACCAACAAAACTAGGTTTTAGGGTCTTAGAATTGTTCATTGTGATCAAATTCTCCAAGACCACTAAACGAAACATTTATATGTCTGTCCAGGTGAGAGTGTGAAATTCCTTTATATAATTAGTGTTTCTCAGGATCATCCTCTTACAAGGGAGTTAAGCACAAGGCAGTGTGAGCAATTATGATTGGGATGACCCCTGGTTGTAATTGAGTAGCACCGGAGATATTTCCAGGATTGTATTCGTATCTGGGGCTCTTTCGAGAGTTTTGGGCTTTGCTACTCTGCCCATACAATCAATACCGCCTAAGATTGTTCACCTAAGCATTGCTTATATTGAGGTGACCTTAGTTTCCTTACCTAGGTTATCGAGGGGGTACTTCGCAGAGGTTATTCTACAGGTGTCCTGGCCAGGTAAGGGTCGGATAGCACAGTCGCTATATGCGTTGAAGCTAAGGGCCACTATAATTGGTTACAAACCTCTGCTTGTTGTGTATGGGAGTCTCAAGCCTCTCATAGGGGAGACATACCTGCTTCATTCAAGGGCTCACATATCCTACCATTGTTTGCTTGCGATTTGGCTTTACATTTTATAGGTGTATGCTCTATGCATGCTAGTTTTCCTAGGGTTTGCATAATTAGATCGAGTCTTTTCATTTTTTGAGTCATTATGGATTCGGGCATGACACTTCACCATTCTCGTCGTTTAGCAGGACTTCCACCTTCCACATCTCCTTCTCCTTTGGGAGAGAGAAACAGACAGTCCGGGTAGACTACTTCTCACTTTGATTCACACAAGATGGAAGATCATGAGGATGAGATTCCTGAGATGTCATCTCCACCTCACAAGGTTGGGGATGAAGATCCTACTCCCATATATGATCCTTCACCGGAAATACCTTCACATTCTAGTTATGATCTCTCATTCATAGGTCGTCAATATTGGTTTCCAGGCGACGAGACTCATTATGAACCCACAAGCACTAGTCATGTTCATTATGGCATGTCCGATATCACTGCACCTGATCTGGCACATCATGTTGAGTCAAAAGTTGAACCTAGCAGTACGCTTGGGGGCACTCCTATTCCTTTCCATGTGGAGAGATTTGGGAGCACTAGTCACATTACACCTTCCATCCCGGTGGTGGAAGCAACTTCACATGTCCGTCTTAGACCTAGTGTTAGTAATCATATACGGATACCAGAATTGAAACGAGTGACCATTGGGAACACCACTTACATCCCTTCACATGGCCCTTCTTCCTCGAACCCTAATCCTTTGAATGCACTTTTTACTACCCTTCCCCCCCCTCATTCACGTGGTCCTTCGGGCCAGAATATTGCTACTAGCCATGTTCGTACTACGACTACTCACACAGTAGTATCTCAGAGTCAAGCACCTCCTATTGTGTCGGGAGGTCATATCCCTGTTTCTAGATCCTCTTATGGTCCATCTCAAGGAGTTCTCCATATCCCTAACTATGGAAATTCTCATGGGACATCCCATGGGACACCTTATGGAACTTCTCATGGATAGTCTTATGGACTGCAGTATGGACAGAACTATCAACCCTATGGGTGCAGGTATCAACAACCTGCTTACTCTTCCAATTATGGCTTTGTAGCACCGAATAATCAAGGTACACCACATCACAATGCTTCCATGCAGCCCTATATGGGTCAAATGGGAGGAGGTTATTATGGCCAAGGCCATGGTATTTATAGCAATCACCTTACATGAACCAGAACTATCAGGGAGCGTGGCATAGAACGGCTCAACCTAGGCTCCCTTTCCTCGCAACGTTGAACTTACCTGACTTATCGAAACTTATGAATGATACGGTATCTCATGACCTGGCCTGGCCAGCCATCCCTAACAAGCTTCCTTCAAACATTCCCAAGTTTGAGGGAAAAGCTGGAGAAGATCCTAGTGAGCATGTCACTACTTTTAGCCTTTGGTGCTCTTCCAATTCCTTACATGAGGATTCAATCCGTTTAAGGCTATTTCAACGCACCCTCACTGGGCCTATAGCGAAATGGTATATAGAGTTACCAAGGGGGGCATTCGTTTTATTTGATGACCTTGCCATGACTTTCCTCAATCAATTTCAGCTACCCATACGTTACGATGTTGGTACTAAACTCTTGTTGACATTTCGGCAAGAAAAAGCCACACATATCTCCGATCATATTCAAGAGTGTTGTAGACGAAAGCGGTTGATTAAATCCTTTATACCGTCGGAATTTATCCTTGAGTGGTTCCTCAAGTAGTTGTTACCTTACATCGCGAAGGATGTTTCTACATCCATAGTTCAAAACGAGGAACACGCAATATTTAGGACACAAGAGTTGGATTTAATCTGCGCTCAATCCGGAATTTTGTATGAGATTATGCCTAATGCTTTGCGATCTAGTTCCGATCCCAAGATCAATCCTGGGCCACATGCCGATGGCATTGTGGGCTGTACAAATACCAAACCTATGTATTCGGTTGTGAAACAAGTGAGCCAATTGTCAATTAATCAATCCGCATCGGGACAAGCCACGGCTTCATCTCAACCTACCCAAACGACGAGTGTACTTTCCATGCAATTGTCGGACTAGAAGGGAAACCGGCAGCTTGGAAGGAATAAGAAAAAAGGGAAAAATAATTGTAAGGGTGGGAACAAAAACGAAAATGCTAATTATAATGACAAGAACACTCGTAATGTTGGGGGGGACAAGTAGACTAAACGTAAGGTAAATTTTCCTTGCAAGTTATGTAAGGAGGAACACCTCACTCACTTGTGCCCTCATATGGAAGATGCCTCAAGGTTTATAGCACAGGGCCCAGCCATGCTAACTAATCCTTTACCCAACAATCAAAATATGAACTCGAGGACCATTGATCCTCATTGTGCATCGGGTGGAGATCAAAATCTGTCGGAAGCCAATAGTGGTCATGGTTGAGTTAAAAATATGGTGCACGCTACTAAGGTTGTGACTTGTGGGAAGGATTATGGTTTGTCACAACCGAACCTTGGAAAGGAACCTGCTCCACCCGAAAGCCCTTTGCGTATCGAAAAACCTACAGATAAACCTGAAGTTGCACCTTGCATTCCTAAGGGAGTCCTAAAGCTTTTAGGGAACAATCCTAATGCCTGAGCCGCCTAGAGATATTTCGTTGTTGAGGATTTGGGCCAAACTCCTTGTGCGATGTCCGCTCTTGAAGTACTTCAGACTTGTACTCCGCAGAGGAGAGCTTTGCTTTCTGCTCTTGGGGTTGATGATGATAACTCTTCTTTCATTATCAAATTTGAAACCATGGGAATAAATCCTCTCTTGCCTTACTACGTGTCTCTTTTGATTCATGAAGAATGTCTTAATATGACTGTCAAATGCACTGTTATTGATGAAGGCGCTTCTACTTCCGTGATGTCTTTGTCATGTTGGAAGGGTTTGGGTTCTCGCGAGTTGTCTCAATCCGCTACTATGTTGACAACTTTTGATGGTAGATCATTTCGGCCACACGAGATTATTCATTCTCTTAAGGTCCAATTGGGAGGGAAGACCGTCACGATCGAGATTGAGGTGGTTGATGCGCCCCTTGACTACGATCTTCTGCTGGGCTGGAATTGGATGTATAGTATGCAAGCCATAGCCTCTTCTCTCTTTTGAGTGGTATGCTTTCCATTTAATGGGAAGACCGTTATGATTGATTAGATGTCATTCCGCAATCCGAGTGTTAATGCATCACTGGGAACTTCTATTCTGATTATCGATCATTCTCAGCTGGAAACTAGGAGTGTGGATGTGGGTATGTATCTGTCTCTTATGGGAACCTTTAGCTTTCCTGTGCCCATTCTTATGATTGGATCTAGTTTTGGTGGGGCTTCGTCCTTGTTGAGTTCGGTGTCTTTTTGCACTACCCATATGGAAGATCCTTGGATTCTTCCTTCACCAAGTCCTTCAATTGGACCTATTGAAACACATGTGCCATTGCCTGCAACGATGGTAACATATCAAGCAAATATTGGTCAAGTTGCAGATCCTAGTCCTTCCTCTTCGCGGACGAAGGAGGAGGACCCGTATGTGCTGCTTGCATGGCCGGCAGTTAAGTCCTCTCACACACATGATTGCCTCGACGATGTTTTTCCATCGGATGAAGCCATTATTGAGGCCATGTATGGAGTTAAGCAACCTTGGAAAGAATTACATCATCGATCATATTTTCTTCCTAAGCTCGACCATATGGAGCGTGATGACTTTAGGGAGATTCTTAGAAATAAGATTGGTAGTCTCATGGTTCCATTGAACTCTCCTAGTCATATGGCCAATGGAAACATGGAGAATTTATCACCTACTATTCCTATCAATATTTCTCGTGATCCTAGCAAAGTTGAGAACGTCTATATTGGGGTGAGTTATTCCCTTGATGAGATCAAGGAGTATACCGAGCTATTTAAAAAGTTTCATGACATATTTTCTTGGTCATATGAGGAAATTCCAGATATTGACCTTCGTATTGTCAAACATGAGATTAAGACCTATCTAGATGTGAAGCCAGTTTGACAATGTTTGCGTGTGGTGAATCCTAGAAAATCACCCGCCATTAAGGCTGAGATAGAGAAACTGTTAAAATATGGTTTTATCTATCCCGTTCCCTTGACAGAGTGGGTTTCAAATCTCATTTTGGTTTATAAGAAGCAGGGAGCAATCTGTATATGCATTGATTTCTGTGATTTAAATCGTGCTTGTCCTAAGGATAATTTTCCCACACCATTTATTGATTACATTTTGGATGAATGTGCAGGAAGTGAGGTATTCTCCTTCATGGACGGTTTTTTCGGATATAATCAGATTTAGATCAAACCCGAGGATCAACATAAGACTACATTTATTTGTCCTTGGGGTACTTTTGCATGTCGGAAGATTCCTTTCGGCCTTAAAAATGCCGGAGCTACATTTCAGTGGGCTATGACCTTAATTTTTTATGATCTCAAAACGATTATCAAAGTGTATTTGGAAGACCTTGCTGCTCATTCTCGTTTGAGAGTTCGTCATCCATACCATTTGAGGTTAGTATTCGAAAGAATTCCGTCATTACCAGGTTCGTTTAAATCCTCATAAGTGCATCTTTTGCGTGACTGTTGGTCGCTTGCTAGGGTTCATCGTATCCAGGGATGGTATAAGAGTCAATCCCTTAAAGGTTGAGGCAATACTTCAATTGTCTTCCCCGCGTACTATTAGACATCTTCAGTGTTTGCAAGGCATGGCAAATTTCTTGCGGAGATTCGTAGTTAATTTTTCCAACTTGACTAAAGGCTTTATGCGTCTTTTAAAGAAGGACACTCCTTTTTGCTGGGATGAGCAAGTCCAAGATTCTTTTGATGATCTTAAGAAATCCATAGCATCGACCCCTGTGCTTAGTCCACCTGACTATAGCCGTGATTTCTTGATTTATGTGGCCACGTCCATGGAGACGGTTGGTATGGTTTTGGTTCAGGAGGATGAGGAGCTCCACGAGCATGTCATATATTATTTGAGCCGAAACCTTATTGATGCGGAAATCCGTTATTCCCATGTGGAGAAGCTTGCCTTGGCCATCGTTCATGCGGTTCAAATATTGAGACATTACATTCTCCTTCGCCAAACCTTGGTTGTAGCTCATATCAATCCATTTCAGTTCGTCCTCACTAGAAGGATGATTGGGGTAAAATACAATAAATGGATTGTTATTTTGCAAGAGTTTGATCTTGAATTCGTTTCGGGGAAATCATTGATCTTTGTGGAGCTCATATCTGATTTTCCAAGTTTGGAGGAGGAAGAGGTTTATGAGGATACGTTTGTCGATGAGCATATTTTCCTTATTTCAACTTTGGACCTGTGGTATGGGGATATCATTGTATATTTGCAAACATTGAAGGTTCCTACTTACCTTTCATGGGATGAACGACGATGATTACGTCATGTAGCTAAGAACTACCTTATAGTGGACAACACTTTGTACCGCCGTGGGGTAGATTCCATTTTGCGTCGTTGTTTAACCCATGATGAGGCTGAGGTTGTGCTGAATGATTCTCACGGAGGGGCGTGTGGTGGTCATTTATTTGGGATTTCTACAGCCCAAAAAATCTTGAGAGTAGGATATTTTTGGTCATCGATCTTCAAAGATTGTGTTAATGCGGTTAAGAAGTGTCACCCTTGCAAGGTGTTTGTACATAATATGCGCTCACATCCAGCCCCGTTACATCCTATTGTCACTATCGGTCCCTTCACCAAGTGGGGGATTGAATTTATGGATTGTAACCCAACTTCAGCTGGGGGGCATCACCACATTATAGTGGTTGTCGATTATTTCACGAAATGGGCAGAGGCTATGCCCATGATTAAATCCGATGGTGAGACAGCCGCGCATTTCATTTTCAGCCAAATTATTACTCGGTTCATCATTCCAAAAGAGCTTTTCAATGACTATGGTAGGCAATTTCATAATAAAATGATGGAAGAGTTGGCTTCAAAGTTAGGGTATAAGCAGGAGCACTCATTTTCTTATTACCCTCAGGCGAATGGATAGGTTGAAGCAGTGAATAAATCACTTAACTCCATTCTCCAATGAACCATCGCATAAAGCAAGACGAATTGGCATATCATGTTATATCCTGCTTTGTGGGCCTATAGAACCACGGCTAAGACTGCCACTAGTTTCTCTCCATATCAGCTTGTGCATGCGGTGGAGTCTGTCTTATCAGTTGAATGCGAAATCCCTTCGTTAAAGTTAGCTATAGAGCTTTTACCAGACACTTCCGCATTGGATGAACGTTTGGTCCACTTAGAGCAACTTGATGAGCAGCGCCGAGATGCCTTAGTGGATCTAGAAATAAATAAGCGTTGCGTAAAGGTCCAATAAGACAGGTCTGTCTGTCTGAGAAAGTTTAGTGAAGGTGATTTGGTCCTTTTGTGGGATCAAGCTAAAGAACCATTGGGGGTAGGAAAGTTTAATCCCATGTGGCATGATCCTTACATGGTCAAACGTGTGTTAGAGAAGGGATCCTATGAGCTAGTGGATTATGAAGGGACAGCCTTTGCGGAGCCTAGAAATGGACTCTATCTTAAAAAATACTATGCATGATCTTCAGCCAAGGCTGATTGTTATATATTATTGTATAGTTTTGAGTTGCATAGTTAGGTTTTCTTATGGTGATCAGGTTTGTTGATTATCTTCCGTTTCTTATGGAATATGTCGATGGAGTCTTCTGTTTACATAGGATTCGCTGACGGTACTAGCCATCACACTCAAAACTCAGCTTCAGGTGCTTGGGTGATTTATACTCTTACGGGTCAAGTATTATCTTCAGGGGGCGTATGTTTACGGCCTTCTTCGAACAATGTTGCTGAATATAGTGTCGTTATTGAGTTAATGCGGTATTCCATTTCATATGGTGTTCTCTCTCTTGAGGCACGTCTTGATTCGCAATTAGTGGTTTCACAGCTTAATGGCTCATATCATATTAGGGATCCGATATTATTACGAAGATTCTTACGTGTGAGTTTGCTAGAACGACAATTTGAGAATATAACATACATTCATATTTCAAGAATTTTTAATCAAGTTGCTGACTCATATGTTAACTATGTGTTAGATTGGCATTTGTCCCATAGACTATAAGCATATCACAATCATACATTTTTGCACACATGTAAATAAATAAAATCGATCATCATAAAAGTTTTTCATTAACATCCAAAATGTGACGTCATAATACATAAGTGTCATAATATAAAATTGGGGCTTTTGAGCCACCAAAATATAATACACAGTTGTACAAAAAGAAATACTCTCATGTATCTAAGCCTGAGGAGGAGGAGGGGGGGTTCTAATCATGGTAACACACCGCGGCTCTAGCTAGCCATCGGAATAATTGAACCCATGCCCATAGTACACCAACCACCTGGCACTACATGGCCTCAGGCAAGTCCTCGACTTGAACCATGGGTACCCTGTGCGTCAAGCGTATGAAGTTTATGTGAATGCTTTGGAGCGTCCGCTTTGCATCCACATCCATGATATCGTCTCCTATTCCCCTCCGTCTATGACAAGGGAAACCATCCGGTTGCCGTGGTCCAACATCTGCATACACATGACAGATTGTCACTATGTGTCGTCACACCAAAACATGTATTTTGAGTCAATATATCAAAAAACACAAAAAATATTTTATAATTAAAAAAACTTAAAAAGTGGTTTTGGGATTCGTTACCTATGTTGCCATATGCCACTCCTGGTGGTAGGGGCATGTCCGAATATCCACGGAAGTCTATCCTAGCATAAGGATAGTCATCGATGGAAATGATTTGCCTCTGCCACCATGGAAAGAAGTCTATTGGGTAGGGGTTAGCCACCCTACCTCCACCCAGTCTACGCATAAAATTTTGCCAACGTTGTTGGTCTGGATCTCGAACTCCGTGTGGAGGAATGTCCACTCTAGGGCTTAGCCCTGGTACACGCTCAAAGAAGAATGTGCTCAATATACTGTCGAAACCGGAGTTTCTCACCCTTCCCATCTTGCAGTCACTGAGCTGTTGCTTCATCTTGCTCAACAACGTAGTGCTCCAGTCATACACTGTGGGTATCATACACTCCACCGCATAGAACATCAATGGCCGAGAGGGCTGGTGGAGTGAAGCTAATCCGGCTATCCTGCCGAGTGCCAATAGTATGGCCTTCAGTCCCAGTACCTGGATAGAGTTTGTCGGGATTTGACTCCCAACCTTTTCCATGTCCGAAAAGTAGTACACCGCAATGTGCTCATTAATAGTCAATCCACCTCCAGGCCTACAAGATCGAAGATTTACCACCTCTTCTCATCGAGATAAACCAGTGATAAAGTATATGTCCTCAATTTCTATACTGAGCGACATCCTGTCAATGTGAAAATTCTCAGAGTCTAGATATCAGTAATCCACTAGCATCTGGAGGAGTCTTGGTTTGGCCCTCAGGCTACCAAGACACCAAAAAATATATAAACTACATGCATGAAATGCTTGTTGGGCCATTAATTCACCTTGCACGGCCACTTCTACATCACCATGTTCCCTCTCCCTCCATTCTAAAACCATCCTACTCAAAAAACAAGAGATTTGATTATTATTTACCCTTGAAAACCTCATATGTAGCTATTTGCAAAACAGCCGGGTATATACACGGGTTTGCGTGGTTTTTCTGTGTATGGCCATCCCTATATGTAGAAAAAACCCCGATACCCACGTGGGCCGAAACACACAATTTAGGATGGCCTAGAAAATTAAATGGACCATGAGAACTTAAAAAATTTGCATGAAATAGGAAGAGGAGGACATGAGGAGTTACCTGGATCAAACGATGTAGAATTTCGCCGGATGATGCTCCCGGAATTTGAGTTGAAAGTTTTGAGCTCAAATGGGTAAAAATTTCAAATGATATGGAATTTTTAAATTTTTTACTATTTATAGAAATTTTTTGAAAATATTTACCCACTTTCTATAGTTTTGACCGTTTCTGACCATTTTGGACTAATTTGATGATGTAGGAATTTGTTTTGAGTGCAGTTTGACCATGGTTTTGACCCGTTCATGCCGATTTTAGGTATTATGTCTAAACTGACATATAGGTTAGGTTTCACATCCATTTGCACTTTGCATGACCTTATGACTGTTTCATTATAACCTTAGGCACGAACTCATTCTATCTTGTCACGGAACCTTCTTATTGCTTTTAGAAGTGACATGATGTGAATGGTAGAGCTTGACCATACATGGGTACCCTAGTTAGATCATGTTTTGCATTTGGTGCCCATGCCAACATTTTTCCTTTAGGGTGTGGGAGTCCTTTGTATAGTATCGCCATGACTTTGCGCAAGAGCTTCATACTCCTCTTGATCTTTTTGTTGGCCTTTTCTCCAGGACTCCCTTATGTCAAGTTGTAATTGCATTATCATGAGTTTTTCTTGCTTTATTGAGCCTTATGCCGACTTCCCTGACTTTGATTATCAACCATATATCCCGAGCTTGTCTCATGTCTAGCCATGTAGAGCCATTTTATATATCTTTTGCAGCTTGATTCCCCATTTTTTTAGGGAGGGGACTTTCCCCCGAGTGTCGTTATCCTACACATGTTTCCTTGCATTGAGCATAGGTATGTTCCACTACTTGGAACTAGTTTATTTACCCCTTGACACTCGTCTCCTCTTAGTTTGTAACTATAAAGCACTTTTATTCTTTTTCAAGATTTTCAAAATATTTGTAAAAGTCCAAAAAAATAAAAAAACCAAAAAGCCGGACTGGAAAAGATGTTATCTTTGGCAACAGTCGATTCGTGTCTCCTTCGAATAGAGCACTGTATATCACATCCGTTGGTTGGGTTAATAGTTTGACTTTAGGATTTGTACTCGTTTCTCTGAGTTTATCTCCACCGACTGGTTAAGCTTCTAATCCCTATGGAGCCTCTGTCGATTCCTCCTATGTCGCAGAGATGTCCCAGTTTTGTATATTGAGCCTATGTTGCCTACATTCAGTCACCATTCACCTTTATGCTCTTGTTCGAAGGAAATTGAAGCCTGATTCGACCATTACTCAGTTTTCTTGACTTTGCATGTCGGCCATTCCCGATACTGGTACTGGTTCGTGCACATTATGATTGAGTCCTTCCACATTATACAGCTTTGCTAAGTACCTTATGTTGGATGATGGGGGATGCCTTAATGCCATCCTTCCAACAGATTTCATCCCATCGACTTCAGATCATTTATTCTGGGATAGGAGTCTAGAGTCATTTTGAGTGCCTTAAGACTTGCAGTCATCATTGGCAGGTTCTCTCACCATCGATAGTTTTGGGAATACATCAATGTCCCATGATCGATGGATTCTTTCAAGTGTTCGAACTCAACACATTTATTCACACTTGTTAGATTGCACTCTAGTACCTTGATTCCCATTTTCATTATTAGTGAGTGATCTCGCATTTGTTAATGGTATACATCAATGACTGGTAATTAGATGATGGACTACTATGTTCGACCTCGACACCTTTATTCACATAGTAGGACATGTAATCCTAGCGGATTGTGTAAAATACTTTCCATATTGGTGGCATTTCTAATATGCTACCTCCTTGATCGTGCCAGTGTTCATGAGATTTCAGCTCTCATGACTTGATTCCAGTGTATGTCAGATATCTTCAGCCATTATGGAGATCTTGATCCATTTGGATATCTTCAGCTTTCATGGAGATCATGATCCTTTGTATATCTTCATCATGGAGATTCTGATCTATTTATATTGTACATGGCGATGACCACACAAGTCATATTTTGTATCATGCCTATCCATGGCCATTGTACTCTTATGTATTTGGGATTGTTGTATGTACTTGCAGTCATATGCATAGATATTTGCACTGTATTGTTGGATGGCTGGTTTTTCCACCTGGTTCTTTATCACTCCACTTCTGGGATGGACTTATAATGTATTTCGGCCATTGTATCACCCCTCTAACCTCACACATTAGGGGCATCTATTACCGCTGATTTTACCACACATGGTAGAACAAACATTTATGGCCTTTCCTGTCCCTCTGCAAACTCTTTGGACCTCATGGACTATTTTTGTAACTTTTATGTTTCCAAGATCATCCCTAAAAACACCTGTTATTTTCCATATGCAACTTTTAAACCCTTTCTCACGTATATATGCGGATATGACCCTTAAACCTGCGTACATGGAGATGTGTGCAAAAGGCCAAATAGTTTTGGAGTTTTCCTTGATGTGAATCTGAGTCACTTGTCTCTTGGCCTTCCATATGCCTTGAGATCGCTCAAATTTGACCTTCCATTACCCCATTGAAGCACTGTATAAGGAACCCTTTGGATACATTGAATGGAGAGGAATTAAAGAGAAAGAAAACTATAGTCCATTGTTGCTGTAGCTTGCTTATACTTGAGTCTACATCCCTTTGTCCCTTGGAGCACTTGGTGTTCTTCCCAAGCTTGCTATTGAGAGATGCAGGATTGAGGTGATGGAGGCCTAGGTGGAGGACTCAATTTCTCTGGTTTGCAGATGTGCCGATAGAGGTTGTCATTCTTGTAATCTCTGATTTATATTAATAGAAATATATTTTAATGTCCAATGATGTGCATTTAAATGAATATTGAATCCATGGATGCTTATACATTATTGATTATATATGCTAGAATAGGTCTAACACAATTATATAGCATGCTTGTCTTGTTTGTTGATTGTTGAGAGAGAAAATTGTTAACACAAGCGGGATTGGAAAAGCTCAATGGGGATCTACATCAACCATCCAGAATAAGGTATGTTTCGAGATCCTTTTCTCTTGCATATTGGAAAGGGATTGATTTCTGCGGTTACTCTGTCTGTTGTGGTACCCCAAGCCATAGCATTTTGTCATTACATAAGTATTCGATGGAGCTATCAGTATTTAAACAACAAATGTGATATGATTTTTTAAACATTGATCTCCCTCGGCATCACTGAACCTTCCACTTGTCGAAATTTATTTATGTAATTTAGACAGAGTAATTTTATTGGTAACATCAATAAGTTCATCATCACATTGGCCTCACCTATATGCAACAATTTCCAGAATTGGATCTCTTTTCTCACATTCAATAAGTGGTTCTGTGGGAAGGAGAAAACGAACTAACAAATAAGACCTTTAATGAAATCCTCTCGACAATAATCATCAAGTAGTTAGCCAATAAATAAATGAGCATTTCTTGGATTGAGTTTCTGGACATAGCCTTCAATGTACCGTAGCATGTTGTTTGAATACAAGTAATAAATAAGATCTGGTACAAAACCAAATCGGTCGCAAACATTTATCAGGGGACGGGTATCCGGAAGTCTCGCTTCCATCAGGAAATTCTTTGTCTTCTCTGCATCATAGAATTTTGACTTTCTCGTTACAAGATTAAACCCTTTGATTTGACCAGTTTTAGCTGCTGCTTTAATGTATTTAAAGTGAATATCAAGGTCCTCATTGGAGCTCAAATATGAACCTAAAGAAAAATAGATTCCTTCATATGACTTGAACTGGTCAAAGAATTTGATAAAATAGGTGGAACAGATCTTGTGACAACACTTACCTTTGATATGATTCACTTCAAAGTCAAATTCGCTTAAGAAAGACATCCATCGTGCTTTTTTGGCATTAAGTCCGGGCTGAATAAGCATATTCTTTACCCAGATGTTATCTGTCAATAAAAGGAACTTTTTCCCTAACAGGTAATGACACCACATCTTTAAGGCATGCACTACTGCCTACAATTCTAGATCATCCACTACATAATTTTGTTCATCATCCTTCAACTTGCGAGATTCATAACATACCACGTGCTCTTATTGAGATAGTATTCCCCCCAATCCCTCCTTGCTAGGTACATACTGTGTATTATTTATAGGGGTCATCTACCTTCAAGATCAAGGCCATGGTTAATAATATTTTTAGGTTTTCAAAGCCCTTCTGACACTTTACAGACCATACAAGCTTTACTCCCTTCCTTTGTAAGGTAGAAATATGATAGGCTATCCCTGAGAACCCTTGTATAAACCTCCAATAATACCAGGTGAGTCACATGAAAGATCGAATGTCAACGACATCCTAAGGTACATGCCATTCTAGAATTGCTTTTATCTTCTATGGATCTACCACAATCCCCTTTTTTGAGATGACATGTCCTAAGTACCGAATTTATTTCTTGAAGAATTCACACTTCTCGAATTTAGCATACAGCTAGTGGTCTCTTAGGGTTTGTAGTACGATTTTCAAGTGTTGTTGATGTTCTTCTTCTGTCCCTGAGTAGATCAGGATATTGTCCATGGAAATTAACACGAATTGAACCAAGTACTTGTTAAATATGTTATTCATCAGACACATAAATGTAGCAGGGGCATTGGTCAAGCTGAAATGAATTACTACGAATTTGTAATTCCCATATCGGGTCCTAAAAGTTGTTTTGTTAACATATTCTTCCTTAATCCTGATCTAGTGGTAACCATACCTCAAATCCAACTTGGAGAAGACTTTTTCTCCCACTACTTTATCAAACAAATAATTAATCTGAGGCAGAGGATACTTGTTTTTGATGGTCACTTTATTTAATTGTCTATAGTCTATGCATAGTGTTAAAGTCCCATCCTTCTTCTTGACAAATAAAACTAGGGCTCCCCAAGGTGATACACTAGGCCTGATATAACCCTTATCTAGTAGTTCTTGTAACTGGATTTTCAATTCTCTTAAATGAGGGATACTCATTCGATAAGGTACTTTGGATGATGGAGCAGACCTGGGTATAATTTCAATGGAGAAATCTATTTCTCGTTAAGGGGAAAGTCTAGGTATCTCCTCTGGGAACACATCCATGATTTCACTTAAAACTGGGTGGTCCCTTACAATATTTACAGCATAGAGCTTACAGCCCTTCCGCAAACACGTCCTTAATTGCAAGGCATATATCTTCCTTAAAGAAATAGGATCACTAAAACTATTTACCTTCATAACAATTTTATCTTCAGCTACAAATGTAAAGGTTTTATCAAAGAAATTTATTACTACCTTATACGTTTCTAACCAGTCCATGCCAATAAACATATCATATGACCCTAGAGGAAACACATTCAAATTGATCCTAGTTACATGATCCTATATTGAAATTTCACAATTAGCAACAAACTAGGTTACCTTCTAGTTTGCACCAGTGGCCAGTTGGACTGACCAAGGCCTTGCATGCCCTACCTTGGTGAGATGACAATTCTCCATCATTTTAGGAGTGATGCAACATAAAGTAGCTCATGGATCAATTAATATAGAGAGCTTTCAGTTAGAAATAGTACCTTCAATCTCTACGATTGCAGATTGATGATCTTCATGTCGATCTTCAAGAGCTGCATTAATCCTGTGGAAACCTTTGCCAATTTATCCCACAGTGGAATCTTCTTGTAGGTTTTGTACAGTATTGTTGGATTCACTGAGGAGTGGGAAGTTCCTTCATAAGTGGGGACCTTCGCATTTCCAACACTTTAGAGGTTCCTTAGGGGTTCTAGCAGCCCCTTTAGGTCCAAGGTGCACAGGTTTATTGTCCTTACGATGAAGCTTTCCATTTATGTGGTAGGAATTTCCTTAAGTATTCGTTGGCATGTTCCTGAAGGGTGGTGGCTGGAATCCATTCTTCCATTGGTTGAAATTTTCTTCCTTCTTGTCCTTATAGGAATTGGATAGGTCATTCCTTTGTTTATACTGCTCAAAACAAGTCTTGTTTTTCTTAACACTTCATCCATAGTCTTGGGGTTATCAAATTCAATCTGATATTTGTAGGATTGTGGCAAGCAACTTAGGAAGCGTTGGACTTTTACCTTCTCTTCTTTAATGTACAACATGAAATGTAGCAGTTCTAGAAATTTATTGATGAGTTCCTCCATCGTCGTTTAAACAAGTTTCAATTCATAGAATTCCTTGGTATTCTTTTCATAATAGCTTTCTGATAAATATTGCTTCTCGAAGACTTTCTTAAACTCTAACCATTCCAAGTTCTTTTCTTTTAATCCATGGGAGGGAAATATTTAGGTCCTGCCGCCAAATACTCGCCTTTCCTTTCGAGTTGTAAACTTCCATTCTTACCTTCATGTTGTTGGACTAGTTGTATATCTGAAAATAATTTTTAATATCTAGCAACCAAGCTTCCACTTCTTCTACAGTCCTTGATTCCCCATTAAAACTGGTGGGTTTAATTTTCTTGAATTCTCCTTCCAGGTGGTCTACCTTTCTCTTCCTGACTGTCCAGGCTTGATTCCCATATTGTTGAGTTTCTTGGGAGGAAATGTCTTTTCTTTCAGCACTGTCCCCTACTTCTGGTTACCTCCCTGCTTCTGTTGGTGTTTTTTCCCTATTGTTCCTCTCCTGCAAGATTTGCAATAATATCTCATTGATCTCCTGTTGTTTTTCTTGAAGCCTTTTTAGCTTTTAATTTTTTGCTTTGAAGCTCTGCATTTCCACTATCAAATTCTTCATGGTTTGAAGTACCTGGCTAGCTTCAGAACGTCCTAGTTCTGGCTGCGTTGGGAGAGGAACTAGTGTACCCTCTTTAGGCAGGTACTCATGTTCATTTTGTGAGGCCATCGCTGCACCGTGTTACAGAACAATTCCTCTTTATACATAAAGCATTCCAAACACAAATGTTAAATTTAGAACAAAGTTTTCTCATAGTGCAGAGGAACTAGATGTTCCCCGAAAGGCTACAAGGTTGAAACTTGTGGCTTTGATACCATATGTAACACACCCATATAACCTATTAAAATGCATATATAAAAAAAAAATTCAAATATAATTTCTTTCACATGAATTTTGGCTTTAACCTTCATAAATATTCATCCTTAAGCCTTAAGAAAAATGACCAACATGAAATTCCATAAGGAAAATCAGCCTTCCGCAATTAAATCCACTTTTGCAACTAGAAAAATTGCTTCTGCACTAAAACTGACTTTTCTGAATTTTCCTTCCCGCATTTTGCTATTCTTCCTTCCGCTTCGGGCTTCAGGAATCATGACCTATCATCTTACAAAACCTTTTATCCACAATTTCTCCTTCCGCATTCCTCCTTTCTTACTTCCGCTGCATATTGCGGAAATCGAAAACCTAACATGCGACAGAATCGTTCATCCACACTTTCACCTTTCCGCCTTTCCGCCTTTCACTGCGGCCTGTGGAAATAAGAAACCTAACATGCGATGGAATCGTTGATCCACACTCTCGTCTTCGGCCTTCCGCTGTGCACTGCGGAACTGGAAAAAATAACACTTACATTAGGATTTTTGGCTCTTTCCACTTTCTGACTTTCGACTTCTAAATTTGGGTAGCGAAAGTACTGAACACCTTATATTTACCCATTCTCTTTTCGCACCATTGATTCTTGCGGGGTCAATCTTAACCTTCAATATTGTGGCTCATATCTCCACCATTCATTCTCGCTGGGCCTACCATATTTCACAGGTATAGAAGGTTTATTTACCCACGCTTGTTGACATCGCAAAATGAACCTCCAACATAGATCTAAATCCTTGGATGATCTTCACCGTTCATCTTTGTTGGGCCCATCGGATTTTGCAAATCTAGAAAGTTCATTTATCTGTTCCTGTTGAGGTTGCAAGATCCACTTCCACTGTTGATCTCCAACATCATCACATCTCAGTCATCGAAACATGTGGGGTGGACTATATTTTTCAAATAAAAAAACTTAGTTCATTCATGCATGTTGAGTTTGCGAAATCTATTTCCACCATTGATTTCCAACGTCCTTAAATCTCAGTCATCGAAACATGCAAGGTTTACCAGATTTCGCAAATCTGAAAACTTAGTTTATTCGTGCATGTTGAGGTTGTGAAATCTATTTCCGTTGTTGATTTCCAATGTCCTTAAATATCAGTCGTCAAAACATGCGGGGTGTACCATATTTCGGAAATCTGGAAACATAGTTTATTTGTGTAGGTTGAGGTTGCGAAATCCACTCCTGTCGTTGATCTGATTCCCTCAATCCATTCGAAAGCCAAATCGGCTTGTGAGTTAACCCTTCTGCCATTACCTAGGGAAAAGCGTAAGTTCAAGCATCTTTCCTTGGATAAATCACCTATAGTCTTTGACCTTCCCATTTGTTCATTCTGTCTCTCCTTTCCTTAATCTTTCCTTCACAGGCATGAATTTTTACAGAGAAAAGGTGTAGACGCAAGTGAAAAAAATATCATTTCAAAAATATAAGTATTATCCACTAACTTTATTAATACGAGGATGGTTCAACCCAGAATAAAGCTCAAGCCTCCCCACAGGGAACAAATATCCTAGGTGTTAAATCAGGGAAAGCATATAGTATGCAAGTGACTCTTTAGAGAAGGTTATGACACCATTAGGAAACCCAAAAACACCCCATACAAGTAACAACCATTTAAACAAGGCAGGATTATCCTTTTCTAGGAACTAAGTCAACCTATAAGTCCCAAGGGATGGAAAACTGAGTAGGTGCATATCATATCATTAATAATCTACATAACCAATGCAATCTTAATCATATGATCACATCCCATTCATCAACCCTACTTTTCGTCAACAAAACTAAGGGCATCCTCTTAGCATTCATCAATATTGAATCATACAATCGTACATCTATAGACACGTCCTAAACTCATCACTCAAAGAAAATCATGCAGTAAACCGATGATTCTTTACAAAGCACTAGTATACCGTTTTAGTTTCCATTTACCCAATACAAGGTGCCATCATCTAGCAACAGAGTATGAAAACAATAGTTCATAATCATTATTTCCAACAGTGAAATAGAAGCTACTAATTATCATTTCCTTGACAATGAAACACATATTTGCACATAAACCACATACCCGGAGTTCAATAAAATAGAAGGTACAAAACCTTAGTGGTGAAACCTAGTTTTAAATGAGTTGCAATAAAAAGGGAACAATCACATTCCACCCAACCATATATTGGGCATAGATCTCTCCATCCTCAATCACCCCCGAGCTAAACTATGCATGCCTAAAGTGGTGGCATTCAAACTCAGTCCATTTCTCCAAATAGAAATCACTTTCCTAACACAGAGTGCTCACACAACAAGTATTCATTGTTTCAGCATACTCTGCGGCATCCCGCCTCCTACCATATGATTCCTTATTTATGGTTTTTGTTTTACCTAGGTCTTTTGCATCCAATGACCAATTCCCCCAATAATTTTCATTGGCATTGCATCCTTGATTCCCTAGGGTGGGTCTAGCGTCATACTGACATTCCCACGCCCGATGTAACCTCCCTCAGAGTGACTCTTCACGTCCCCCACTCTTGCATGCATAATTTCCTCATTCAACATGGTTGTCCCTATCATTCGGATTTTTATTATAAGCATAATGTTTCAGTTACATTTTTCCTCCAAGGGTCGATTGGTGTATTCTAGATCCACCAATCACATTAAAAAAATAATTTTTTTTTTTTAAATATTAAAAAATAAAGTTTATTACTTGGGGGATATTACAAGATCTTATCTTAAAAAGTATTGCCGAGTATAATTAAGGTTTCAACTCTCCTAGTAGGTTATCTTATTTGTTTTCTTTGTACATTGAGTTAGATTTTTTACTGCTGATATTTATTGTCTTTGTATTTGTATGATAAGTTTAAAGCATAATTTTCATCTGTTTCAACTTTTACACTCCCAAATGTGGAGCTTCGAGAGTGCTAAAGTTGAAAGAGATGAAAATTGTGCGTTAAAATTATCTTGTCTAGTTACAACAATACTATTTTGTTTCTAGTATTGTTTTGTCATGATTTATGTATTTCTTCTTATCAACTATCTACTGGTAAGTTTAAATATCAAAATATAGTTGGCAGTTTCCTAATGGGTTATCTTATTTGTTTTCTTTGTACTTTGAGTTAGACACAAGTTAGACTTACTACTGATGTTATTTATTGTCTTTGTATGCTTTTCAGCTATAACTACACAAGAGTGAGAAAAGACACATACAAGGTAATTTTAAAGCATAACTTTCATCTCTGTCAACTTTTACACTACCGTATGTGGACCTTCGATAGTGTTAAAGTTGAAAGAGATGAAAATTATGCGTTGAGACTTGTGTGGACTAATATCTTTGCTGCACTATTTGGGTGTGCTAAGTTGAGTATAAGGAAGGTTTCAACTCTCCTAGTGGGTTATATTATTTGTTTTATTTGTACTTTGAGTTAGATTTACTACTGTTGTTATTTATTGTCTTTGTATGCTTTTCAACTTTAACACAAGGACCTTAGGGAGTGTTAAAGTTGAAAGAGATGGAAAGTATGCTTTAAACTTATCTTGTCTAGTAACAATGATACTATTTTGTCATCGTTTGTCATTGTTTATGTCTGTTTGAGATGGTTTTTCATGGTTTATGTCCTTTTTATTATTAGATATATGTTGCTAAGTTTCAATATCAAAATCTAGTTAGCAATTTCCAAAAGTTGCAGTTGCATTGATGCCTATTTATGGATTTTAGTTGTAGTTGCAGTTTCCAAGCTAACTACTTTTTATGGATTTCATTTATCTTCCTTGTATAAGTTGTTTATTTGGTTCTAATTTGTATAACTAATGACTCTTATACAATGATGAAAAATATATATAAAACAATGTACCCTGAGAGAGAGAAAAAATTACTGGTCTTGTTGGTCCTATAAAAGAGTTACTTGTCCACCTTATATAGTTCACCTTGACCTTGTGGGTTTGTGGTTTGTTTTGTTGTGGCCCCATTGGTTGAATCATGATCCTTTATATCTTACTTGGTCAATAGGTTATGTTTATTAATGTTCTGATACCTTATATTAAGAAGTATCTAGATTATAAATTAAAGTTATAATTTAACATGAGAGACAGATCCAGTTCATGGTCTGTTGCTCTGGTGTGATTGAGCTCTCTCCCTCTACATGATCTTTGCTGCTACACCATGTGATCTCTTGCTGCACCACCGGCATGGTTTAATTTTCCTGCGTGACTGGTCTTTCCTTGTTACACCTTCCATGTGGTCACTTCACACCAGCGTAACTGTGAGTCTGCTAAATTGTGGGTACTTCCCCAACGTGACTGTGGTCTTTTTCTTGAGTGGATTGTGGGTTCTTCCACAATGTAACCATGATTTTGTTTCATGGTGGACCGTGGCTCTTTCACCAACATGACAACGATCTGTTTTCTTGAGTGGATTGTGGGTCCTTCCCCAGTGTGACCATGATCTATTTTCTTGGTGGATTGTGTGTCCTTCTCTAGCATAACCATGATCTATTTTCTTGAGTGGACCATGAGTCCTTACCTAGCGTGACCATGAGCCTATTTTCTTGTGTGGACTGTGGGGTCTTCCCCAATGTGATAGTGAGTTTCACTTTATGGGTGGACTGTGCTTTTTCAAGCATGACTGTGCAAAGTATGCTTTTATGCCTCTGCACTATGTGATTGCATCCTTACCCAGCATGACTACGTGTCCTTTGTTAGCATGAATGTATTGGGTATGACTGTGATTTTTGACTAAGAATTATGGGTCAATATTCTTCTTCTTTAACCCTCTTAGGCTCTCTCTCAAGGTACACAAATTGTTTTCCTAGATTCACTTTGCCCTTCGGTTCACTTCGGTTACAAGATCAAATCTGAAATATTTGAGTATATGGTTGATTCAAATATTGGTTATGATTCTTTACTATTGATATCTACTGTACATTATTTTATCTTGTTATTACTGTACATGGCATTTGATGATTCTCGTGGACCAACTTTAATGCAATTACTAATGGAGCATTAAGTTGAAAGAGATGAAAATTATGTTTGTTTATTACAGTTCAAATGTTAGTAGAGAATTACTGTTCTGAATCGGATTTTATATGTTCATGCATTAAAGTTTACTTCTTAAATTAAAAACTCCTCTAACCCTTAAAATTCAACACTAAATACTTTGGAGACATGTACATGGCATATTCCATGCTTAGTTTTTGCAATTTTTGTTATTTGGATTTCTTTTTTATCCTTGTTTGGTTTTCTTGAAAAGTATAGGAAGCTTACTTTATAATTTTCTCTTTGTCTTTAATGACATCTAATTCTCATGTCCTCGATTTATGAATTAGTGTTATTTTTCCTTTTATGCGAGATATTACTTGTTTACCATATGGAACTTATGTAGGTTTTGAGATGGATTTACCGAAACATAAATAGGATATGGATGAGAATACATATTCCGGTTTTTAGATTTCTTTTTGGATATGATAAATATGGACATGGCATATACAATAGTACATATAAAATTATTGATATATATCTATATATTTATGAAATTAGGTCTTATATATCTGTATATTTATAAAAATATGCTCATATCTATATATACATATAAATATTTGGAGATATGTATGAGCATAGGAGAAGGCAGGTAGACCCATTTCAAAAATACATACTCATGTTTTTAAATGTGTTCTGCTATACTCACATTTGTTTATCTTCTGATTTTTGGGGTTGTTTTGGTTCAAGCTCTGGACTTTGTGGTCCGTGAAGCCCACAAGTATGGTCTAAGACTCATACTTAGCCTGGCTAAAAATTATGAGAACTTTGGAGGAAAGTCTCAATATGTACAATGGGCTCGCAATGCTGGACAAAATCTCAACATTGTTGATGATTTCTTTACTAATCCCACTATAAAAAGCTACTATAAGAACCATGTTAAAGTAGCTAACTCTAAAACTATATGTTTATGTTTCATTATATGATTAAGTTTCTTTCATTATGTATATAAACATACATAGACCAATTTGCATGTAATACATATACATACATAAGCTATTGAAATCTGCATTGGGAAATGCATTTTCTTGCAGACTTTATTGACTAGAGTGAACAACATCACTGGAATAGCCTACAGGGATGACCTTAAAATATTTGCATGGGAGCTCAATAACGTGCTGTTGTCAAAGTGATCCTTCTGGGAGGACCATCCAGGTCAGCTAACACCTTGTATCTTTGAATCAGAACTGGAAAATGGAAAACAATTGTAACCAGAGATTCAAACAATGATGTTGTGTTTAAGGTCTTGCTTCTATTGTTGAACAACACAGTTACCAGATCTTGTATATTGACACTATATTGATAGTTTGCTAGGGTTCTCTTTATAATTCTGCTTTCTAGTACTTAATTATTTTGGTAATGATGGTGTGTGAGCATTATGAGTAAACATGGTAGTTCTTTGGCTATGATAATCAAACAGGGGTGTGGATTGAGGAGATGGCTAGCCATGTGAAATCCATTGATAGAAACCATCTTTTGAAGGCTAGTTTGGAAGGATTTTATGGAGAATACAAAACCAAGATCAATCTAGGCTTCTCTGTGGGGAAAAAATTCATCACTAATAACCAAATCAAAGGAATTGATTTCATTCCTATCTTGACATTTGTCAAGTCTCTATATTTTTAACCCATATTTATATTGTATTGGAGTGATTAAAAGTTTGAGAATGATATTTTTTTACAAACTTAGATCTGTTTTATAGACTTTTAAGGATTGGGAAATGCTAATTTGTAATATTAGTTTTGTAATAAATAGTAAATTGTAATTGAGCAACTACTACTATTTTATTTTTTGAATATTAAAATTTGAAGGTAAAACTTGAAATTCCCCTTTATGCAATGCATGTCTATCTTATTTTATAAATTTATTTATATGTGGTGTTAGGGTATAGCTATACTCTTGTACTTACATCCTCTGTTTTTAGGGATCATGTTGCATACTCAGTGCACTCTTACTCAATGTATCCCTATAGCCACAGATCCATGAAACCTTGGAGTTGATGTTTAAACTTTGCAGACCTTTAAAAGAATTCCTATTTAGACATTATGAAAGGAATGTGATCTGTGTGATGTTGATCATGGTGGCTGAAGTAATGTGCATCCACAATATACATCGAAAGAAACAAGGTGCATTGTAGAATGCATGTGGGGTATCATGTCAATATACTAGGTAGACATATAAATGGGTATAAAAAAATGTAAATGAAAAAAAGGATACATGCAATATATAGTGAAAATAGGGTTTTTTTTAAATTGGGAGGCATATTGGGAGGGGGTTTAAAAAATGATTTTGGGAGGTATTTTCCAATATAAATTGAAATTAGGGGTATTGTTTCATATGCCATGAACGAACATGCTATGGCATGGTTTAACTAAGTGAAGACCCCACGCAAAAAGATAAGGCCCGTACCTCAACTGGAAGTCCAAAGATGACCACCATTGAGATTTTGATCCAATGCTCTTCACCTACAACTTCTCCTCAACAACAAAGGTATCCAAGCATATAATATAGAGATAAATTGTTAGCATCTACTCTACCATAATCCATTCACACGATAAGCAAATATACCCATGGAAATTGACATAAACATTTGCAATATGAATTGGATAGGAAAATAATATTTCTATTAATATAAGGAACATAAGTACATAATGACAACCTTACACACAAATGATTGAATAACATCTTAGTTGATCCTTCACATGAATCGATTGATAAATGTGTCAAATGTCATATGTTTATGGTGGCAGTTGTTTTTCTTGAAAAAGTGGAGTAAACAAACTCTTGTTTCCTCAATCCTTTCCCCACACCTATACCTATAGGCTTTAGGGAAAAAAACACAACCCTACTTTACCAAAATATTGTCTTTAATTTCAAATAGAAAATCTATGATATCATATCCATAAATTTGAATCCTAAGGTTAAAGTCCTAACCAAACACAAACTAAACACATATTATAGACTATATTTAATGTCTTGAGTTTTGAACGCATAAGATTTTTGATTTTTTAAAAACCTTTTCAGTATAGTTATTTCAAGTTGCCCCAATCTTTATAGCCCATGGAATTTTATTGGTTTAGCGAACATCTTAACGCCTTCATAGTGATAGTAATATGCTAGTGTAACTTTGAAGCATACTCTTTGAATACAATATAGTGGCATGTAAGTCATTTTAAAATCATGTATGGTAGGACAAAACCATAACAAGGATCTATGTCTTACCATTATATACATCAATTATTATACCGAAATATAAAATTTATCTTTAAATTCGGAACTTGGCAAATTGCAAAGTGAAAACAATTCCTTTATCTTTCATATCATTTCAATATTGAATGGCCAGAGCATGTGTTCTATGCTTTGCAAAAGCAAATAAAGTTAAAGTTTCTAAGAAAATATAGATTAGATTTGTCTGAGAGTATCTTTTTACTATACATACATACTTCAACAAAGCAAAGCAAAGCGACCAACCTCGAAACAGCACACAGCAATTACAAAAAATTAAAATGCTTTAGTCACTTCTTTCCATATTCCTTATCAATTTCTTCATTCATATCTCTGCAGCTAAAGCCAGAAACCAAGATGCGCAAACTGTTATTTTGAAATTTGTCAGTTAAACTAGACTCCACCCGGCAGCAAAGCAAGACATAACCAGAGCTATAAATGTACACGCTCTACTGTCTCTCTTTCATTACCATCCGTTTTCATCTATATTTTTCTCTAAGTTCTTTATATTAGTTGTGTTTTTCCAGTAAGTGATATATCATGGCTGAAAACGTGGTATCCAGTCGGGCTCCTACAAGGGATGAAAAATGTAGATTATGAGATTCATAATTGGGTACTCACATATGCCTACCTACCAGGAGGTGTCTTGTGCGGTTCACCCCTGAAAAATGTAGATTATGAGATTCATAATTGGGTACTCACATATTCCTACCTACCAGGAGGTGTCTTGTGCGGTCCACCCCTGTGCTATATTCATGTGTGACCCACAAAATGATGATATTGTTGGAATGGAGACATCCTTAACAAACATGTAAGTTTGGTCCATCCAACTGACCAATAGCAAAGTCAATGGACGGACCAACAGTGAAGTCAACCATTGACTTTGCTGTTGGTCCGTTGGATGGACCAAACATACATGTTTTTTAAGCTCAGGCCTCGGGCTGGTGCTCCTGAGTACCAGTGATATATCATGGCTGAAAACGTGGGATCCAGTCGAGCTGGGCTATCTTTAACAAACATGTACTTTTGGTCCATCGAAACTGACACTGCTCATGATCATAATCGAAATCAGAAGGCGGGGATGCTGGATAAAATCAAACAGATGCTTCCGGGAGGCCAGATTCATACTGAGAATGCTCATTCTAATCGAACTCAGAAGCCGGGGCTGCTGGATAAACTCAAAGGGATGCTTCCAGCAAGCCAGCCTCAAACTGGTTATTCCAACTCAAATCAGAAGCCGGGTCTGGTGGATAAAATCAAAGCGAAGATTCCCGGACTCCAGAGCAAGTAATGAGGAAAGGTGATGAGCAAGAAGAAGAGCAAAACATTAGTAACACTACCGTAAATAAGGCTTTGGTCATCCCTCCGTGTCGCTTTTCCCTTGGGAATTGGCTAATAATATGCATCATGATATAAATAGTTTGTGTTAGAATAGAGAGGTG
Organism: Pseudotsuga menziesii; assembly: GCA_001517045.1. Taxonomy (NCBI): domain Eukaryota; kingdom Viridiplantae; phylum Streptophyta; class Pinopsida; order Pinales; family Pinaceae; genus Pseudotsuga; species Pseudotsuga menziesii. The sequence continues at coordinate 75,388 of LPNX010223786.1, forward strand.
TACGATATGAAGTTCAAGATTTGGAGTTGTATTTAGTTGCATGTGGCCGTTTGATTTATTTTAATATCTATAAAAAGTTCGAGATTTCTGACCTGCTCTCTATATTGACGGAGTTTTGTGTATTATGGAACATGTGAAAATCAACATCAGATGCTTATTCCCTGTGTTGATTGTTTATACTTTTGCATGCTTACAGAGTCAGATTTTATCCATATATGGTCTGCTACATCTCAAAGGTTCAAAGCTTCATTTAATTAAAAAACTTAATGCAAATTTTATCCTTATATTGTCAAATGTTCAAAGCTTCATTGAATAGAAAACCTAAAATCTGATACAGATTGTATCTATATATGGTCAAAGATTCATTGAATAAAAACCTGATACGTACAAAAAGCATATATATGAGTTAATCAGTTCCAAAGTGTATAAAATAAAGATAGCCTATAAAAGCCCTAGATTGTGTTCAATGCCTTTAATAAGTGTATAAAATAAAGATAGTGATATAAAAGTCCTAAATTGTGTGTTCAATGCCTTTAATCAGGGTTTATCCAAATATGGTCCGATACATGTCTAAGGATTTTGCACTAGAAGAGGAAGTGGAAATGCATAATTCCTTACTCCTATGCTCCTTTAATAAAGGGATTAAAGGATTTTGCAGTAGAAGAGGTAGTGGAAATGCATAATTCCTTACTCCTATGTTTCTTTAATAAAGGTATTAAATATTTGGAATTTTACAATGTCTAATGGTTACAAGTATGATTATATAAAAAAATTGAAGATATATTTATAAATTCGTGTTATAGGTTGTTATTTCGAGGAAGTAAGTTGGTATAACAACGGTTTACTTTAGAACTTTATTACTAAGATATTATAGAATATTTTAGGAATTCATTTTTTCTATGATATTCTAATACTCATTTTTAGTTTTATCTTTAACATGTTGACATAACATAACTCTTACATCTTGTAAAATTTTTTTAGGGAGAAATATAAAATCTTAGTGAGAGTAAATATTTCAAAATACTAAGAACCCCTCAACATAGGTTGATTTCATAAACATTTGTTATAATCAAATTCACACAAGCCTTATACATACAATACCTATTCAAATGCCAATCAAATTCACACCATCCTTAGACATACAATACCTATTTAAACTCCCCAATAGTCTATTCAACCCCCTAGATACATAGTTATAAAACCCTAAAATCTATATGTTTTTAATATATTAAAAATTATTTGAGACCCCTATATACTAGGCAATATATTGCTTCCATTTTTTAGAGTTTTAAATCCTTCAATATGAAATCATGTGGTATGATATTGGATACTTAATGAACTTCCTATGATTGTTGTTGGTAAAATTAGTCTTGGAATGTCTCCCTAAATACTAGATTTCGTTACCTCACATTTAAAAAAACACATGTGAGAAGAGATGAGAAGAAAAAGCTTTAGCTTCTTATGGATAGGGAAGAGGGGATTTATTTAGTTAAATGGTACATAATAGCTAAAAAGGAGTATGTGGGATAGGATTCAAGAAAATCCACACCATTCGACAAGATATAGAAGTTAAGAGCCTTTGTAGGTTTGTCTACATTAAGGGATTATGAGTAAGAGTAATGAAGGTTACATATTTTCCCTTAAGAATTTATGGAGGAATGGACTAAAAGATAAATATAGTCAGATAGTTGTTCCTCGGTGACGTGGAAAGAATTAATGAGATCATCGTTAGCATGGGGTTAGCTTGAAAAGTGACCAAGGGGAACAAGGTCAGATTTGGGGAAGGCCCTTGGGTGGGGTATTATGCAAATTATAGGTTTTATGAGCTTTTTCTAGTGTCTTTTCAATAAAAGTTGCAGATATGTGTTCCAACTAAATATGCAACAAGAGAAAGCTATAGAATGGAACCAATTCATTCAGAGTCTAAAACATAGTGTAATAAGCTTGAACATTTTCAATCTAGAAAATGGTAGCATCTCAAACACAAATTCTATATTGAAAAAAGGATGGACTAAATCTATAGGAAGATAAAGCTATAGAATGGAATTCATTCATTCAGAGTGTGAAATATAGGGCCATAAAATTGGAGTGAAGATGATTTAAAATGCTCAAATAACAAAAGGTCAAGTGTTTACACAACTAAAACACGATATGCAAAAAAAATGGAAGACGAAGAAGCAAAAGATAAAGAAATGATAGTGGGGGAATTCCGAAGTTAGGATGTCCTCTCAAAGATAGAATTTTCCTTTGGCTTCTAATGGCTAATAAAATCCTTACCTTGGATGATGGTAAAAAAATAAACTAAGATGGTACAACATGATATATAATGTGTAGAAAGGTTAGAGAATTAGTAAACCTTTTATTTGAACGTCATCCATATGCAAAAGTGGTATTGGACGAAAAACAAACTAACATGAGTATATGTGGAATGCAGAGGGGACAATTTGGAGGAATTCTTTGAAAGATGGTATAAACATAAGTTAGTAGTAGACCATAGGGAACTTCCTTGTAGTGTGCTCTCGAGCTTGTGGTTGGCAAAGAAATCCATGGCCTTTCAAAGAAAGAAACTGGCTTCCAAATAAGTCATCCATTGAATGGGATTTTCCTATAAAGGTTCTTAACAACAAACAGAAACAAAATAGAAAATGTAATGAGCAAACAACAATATTCCAAAGAAATGGCTTGGTAATTCTTTAATTGATCATCACAAGGAGAGTAAGGTAAGTGTAGAGTCTTAGATTTAGATATTATATATACATATTAGATATAACAAATTCAAAATTTTGAAATCCAAATCCAAATTGTAGAAATTTAGTAGGGTAAGTGTGAAGTCTTAAATTTAAATATTATATATACATATTAAATAACAAATTAAAAATATTGAAATCTCAATACAAATGTAGCAATTTATATCAATCCTTTTAGAATTGAAATCCACAATTTCATAATCTAAATAAAAACCTTTGAGATCAAAATTTATACTTTTTTATTTGAAATGTCTCCAACATCACACTTTAAGAATCATACTTCATACTTTTAAAAACGAGTAAATCGACACCTTCAAAATCCAATTTTTCCACTTTATAACACTAACATTCACACTTACAAAATCAAAATTCATAAGTCTATGTCCTTTATTTTAGTGGTTAATTGTCCTTAATGGTTTAATTCCAAAGATATACTATATTCCATCTAATCTTAGATCAAAATTTTATTTTTTTAAATAGATTCCTATCCTGCCGTATGTATTGTTTTTCTCTAAAGAATCATTAAAGGAAAAGAGTAAAAGATTAAAGATATTTCTTTTTAATAAGAGAATAAGTACTTAAGATTCAAAACCTTCTATATTCCATCTATATCTTAAATCAAATTTTCATTTTTCTTAAATAAATTGTTATCTTCGTGAATGTATTGTTTTTCTCTTATAGGATAATAAGCTCTTAAGATTCGAAACCTCCAACTTCATTTTTCATGCTAATTATTTGCTACTTGTAATATGAAAAAAAATGCACTTCCATAGGAAACTATTTAGATAAGGTATAAGCTTTAGCATTTTAGTCTTTGTGTATAATTTTTTACTATTATTCATATGTTTTTTTAATTTTTCAAAATTTATATTTTCTTTGAAATGAAAGTTCTAATATATTTTGTTTTAACTCTATGTAAATGAATTATCATATTTTAACTTTTAATACTTTCTCAATAAAATAGTTAAAGAAAATCACTAATTTTTGTAAAATTCCTTTTTACCTCTAAATGCAACTTTTGATAATCCTCTTTTAATGTTGTGCAAATGAATTCTTATATTTTAACTCTCAAGAGGATAATGTAAATAATTATTCTTCCATTCTAATCCATTTGCCAAATTCTTCCATTCTAATTCATTTGCCAAATATGTCGTAATGCCTCTTTCAACCTTCCTTTCTCGTTAAGCATTTAAGGCTAAAAGGAATAAGGACATTGCCACTATGTGGCTCTGGTTTCTTCTTTAAATCACTACCCACACTGTAAAAACTTTGTTTTGGATTCTTGAACTTATCTTGTTTTAAATATATGAATATTGACATAAATTGAAATGACAATTCAAATGGATATTCTAAAATATATAAACTTTGAAATAATAGTGGTCTACATTCACAAAATATTGTAGCCATTCCATACAATTTGTCAAATCAACACATTTCTTTCTGGTTCAATATATTTCCTCTTCCATACAATCATTTTATTGATACATGTAAAAGTGCTAATTATTTACAACATATGGTTCAATTTTTTTAAATTAAAACTTATATTACATTGTTAGAAAATTTACATAAACATATACGAGATGGCCATGGAATTGCAAAACGGAGAATTTGTTCAGGTCTAGATAAATCCTATAGTCCGCCTTCGTAAGGTTATAGAGAAAATATTCAAAAGTTATGACTATTGAGATACAAAGAATGGTAAAAACATTCAAGATGACACAGATACTTGAAGATGAAAATAAGGAAAACATGAGATGACAAAAACTACAAAGGGAGACCGATTAACATTTGGATATCAAACCCGAAAAAAATGAAATTCATACCCAGCTACCACTGGTGCTCCTCAGAGGGGTCAAGGTCCAGGCATCAATGCTGCTTGGGGGTTCTAGTGGTGAAGTTAGGTTATCTTCACATGTTGTATTGGTGCCATAATCCTCATCCACACTCTGCTCAAGAGTTGTAACTGCAGGATTTGTATCCTTCACCACCGTCGTCACTATAGGTTTTACGTCCTCCACCTTGATATCTTGCAAACCAGTACCATGAGCATGGTCATTGCATATATCAATGAGGCATATTCTGGAGCTAGGAGAGCCACCTAAGGTCACATTCAACTAAGACTAAAAAGTTCTTTCTTAGGTTCGATATCACCTTCAAAATCTCTGTAATTGTCCTCTGAATGAGACCGTGTATCACAATTTGATGTCAATAATGGCTCTATCATCATTATGTATACATCATCAAGGTGTAGTTAATTCCATGGATGGCTAGGTACTCTCATATGTACAGAGGGCAAGAGCTATCCATTGAGCTGTAGAGAATTTAATTCCATTGTAGTAAGCTTGATGATCATTGGATCTTGAGTTGCTCGAAATTCAACAGTCATCATGCCTACTGCAGCCACATTAAATGCTCTGCAGCTCAATGGATAACTTTTTCCCGTGCAGAGGGGAGGTGATTTAAATGCTTAGCTACTTCAATCCTCGGACCTGAGCTACTCCCTGTCCTGTCACATTTATTCTGATCGTCTTGTCATGAATTCACCCCATTGAAGTCACATATGCTTCCTTAAGTTGGCTCAAATTGAAGTAAAATAAATACAACTAATTCAACCTTTTCATCTCTTAAGGAAAAAAACTATTGCATCATATTTTATCATATGGATATGGTGTTTTTCTCTTTCTACAAAAGTTACCTACCTCAAAGTAGTGGCATATTCCATGAGACTAATAACTATAGGCTTTGGATATACATATGGGAATTTGAAGCACTAAATTACAAAAAAGAAAATGGAGAATTTCTTTACAAGTGTTGGGTGGCAACAGATTGGTAGATAGATTTGTATACAACGTAAGATTTGAATTTGAATTGTTTTAGAAAATTCTTAACTCGGAGAAAAAAAAACCTACACACAACTGGAAACTAATGTTAAACCAAAGCTCAACATGATATGACTAGCCAAATGATATATGCCATGTCTAAATAAAATATTCATTTGTTTATTATCAAAATGTAAAATATGCATTTAAAAAATCTCCATTTGTCATTAATGGATGGAAATAACTCTAGAGGAAATGGAAATTGCAAGTCCAAGCTCAATTTGATCGATGATTGATTATAATTCAGAAGTGCACTTACCAGCTAGAGTTCATCATGTGTAGACCTACGTGCAAATAGTGTATGTTTGTGAATTGATTTTTTTGGATTTGAATCATTTTCTCCACCATAATCTCATATTACTTAGTGACGGGTGGTTTTCCAAACCAATAGTAGTTGGGATAGCTGGCTAGTGTTTTCCAAATATATATATATA